>VZSE01005186.1:643488-927170 GCA_013398275.1 Promerops cafer
CCAGCTCCCCCCCCGCCGCCACACCCCCTCCCTCCCGGCGGCGCGGTTTGCCTGTAGGCCATTGGCTCCCAGCGCCGCCACTCCCGCAGCCTCTCTCGCCCTGGCCGCCGCTTCGCCAAGGGGCGTGAACCGACCCGCGGGTGCCTTCTCCTGATTGGCCCTCGCCCCTGCCAATCATGCGCGGCCGGCGGGGCAGCAGAGCGCGGCCCGACCCGCGCGCCGAGCCGCTCCGCACGGCGATTGGTCGCGGGGCGGGCGAGAGGCGCGCGACCTCCAGCGTGCCCCACGGGGGGCAGTGGGGAGTACCCGTATGTGCGCGCGATTACATCACCGCCAGCCAATCAGAACAGGCGGAGGCAGGTGTCCCGCCCGAGGGGGCGGGCCCTGGCGCCCCCGGCGGGACCCGCTGCGCCTCGCACGGCCCGGGAGGCGGGAACGAGCGGAGCCGGTCGGGAATGCCGGGGCTGCTGATGTTACCGCACCAAAGAGCGGGGCTCGAGGTGTCTCGTCCTCTGCCTTCCCGTCTGCCCGCGGGGCTCGAGCGCCGTGTCCCGGCTCAGGGGACGGAGTGGCCGCGGTCCCGCTCGGGTGCCCGAGCGAGGCGTCTCGGGGTCGCCCTTGGTGCCCCACCGAGCCCTGCTGACACCGGGGCCGCCTGAAAAGTAGAATCACTGAATCACAGAATCGATTGGGTTGGAAAAGTCTCGTGGGTTCATCGAGCCCAACCCCGTGACCGAACACCACCATGTAGCAAGACCATGGCACCGAGTGCCACATCCAGTGTTTCCTTAAACGTCTCCAGGGATGGTGACTCCACCGCCTCCCTGGGCAGCGCATTCCAATATCTAATCTCCCTTTCTGTGAAGAAATTCTTCCTAATGCCCAGCCTAAACTTCCCCTGGCAAAGCTTGGGGCTATTTCCTCTCGTTCTGTCACTACTTGCCTGGGACAAGAGGCCGACCCCCACAACCTCCTTTCGGCGCTTGTAGAAGGTGATAAGGTCACCCCTAAATCTCCTCTTAGTCCTGAGTCACGGCAGGTGGGAAGTGCAGGAATGGGCAGCTGCTCCCGCCGCCGGCCGCTCCGGCTGCAGCGACAGCCTCGCCGCGGGAGGCCGTAATGAACACGCTGCGTGGGCTCGCCTGCCCTTCGGCTTCTTTCCTGCCCCAAAGCAAAACTGTTTATTCAGGAAAGAACATGAAAATCTGTTTGATCCCTCGTAAGCCTGTGTTATTCCCACTTTTCTCAGTCAATGGCTGGCTGAAGCCAGCTGCGGTTCACCTCGCTGGAGAGGGACCCGCTCCTGCCCCTACAGCTCTGTATGGCGGTTCAGCTGCTGCAGTCATGCCCTGTAGGCTTTCCTGGAAAGCTGCAGGGGATATCCTTGACTTACACTCCCGAGAACCCGAACTTTAATGTTCTGTCTGTAGAAGTGTAGAATACCAATTCCCACACCACAGTTCTCCGATGCCCTTGTCCCTTTCCTTACGCTGAGGTGTTTCCTCCCCACACACTGAATACATCGGCATGAATGAACACGCAGGACTTGAGACCACGGCTCAAAACACTGTTTGTATAGCATTTTTATTTATTAATATATTCATTTTCTGGAGTGTTTACAAAAGGAATTGCCCCTGAAAAAGATAGGAGCTTTTCTTTCAGGAGTTGAAATTCTCTCCCAGTCTTCCACATAGGCACATGATGGGATTATTTTTCCAGGGCCTCCGGAGTTATGTCCCCAGTGCAGAAAATACTATGCAGCTTTTACCTCCAAGGCCATGGGCACCACCACTCACGTTCGAAGATCCCTGCACAGAGCTCTGAGGGCGCTTTTTCGCTCAGGTGACTGATGCAGCCGCGGCTCTAAGAGCCGATGCTTTGCTTTCTGTGGGTTCAAATACTTCTACTCCACACCGAGAAGATGGGATAGTTCACCCCTGTGTGCCAGTGCTGCCTCCCACAGCTCCCTACCAGCTGATAGAGCTGAATGAGAATGAAACCTGGATTGCCTCAGCACAGGCACTCGTGAGCCAGTTCAGAAAGAGCCAGAATGCTGAGACTGCGGTTACCCTTCTGTCATAGAAAACTTGCTCACAGACAAGCTAATTTGAGTGCCCAGACCCAGCTGCCAATCAACCTAGTTAACTTTGCAGTGTCCACATGATCTGGGACTCAAGATACTTTTATACAGCTAGAGATCTTTTTTCTTTTTTTTTTCCTTTCCTCAGGCTTATATCTCACAGTAATTGAAATATAATTCATGTATTATTAAAGCAATGACAAATCTGGCTAAAAGTTGCTATGTCTTAGGGTTGATGAATGCAAAATTTATTTCTTGGATTTTTTCTAGATATTTCTTGGATTTTTGAAACTGATTTTATTTCAAGAGATTCACCAGGAAGTTTTTGAGAGCTTGACACCCTTTAAAGTAATGGTATATCCTGCACAAATTTCAGCAGGTATGGAACTGGGCTGTAATTTTATCAGGTACCTGTTTGCATCCTCTACTTTGCTTCTTGGGTATCTGCCAAAGAGATACCCTGGGTAGCATTAGAGCATAATTTTCCTCAGTATGTACATTGTATACTCAGCTACTACTGACTTGTCCCTCTAATTTACTGTAGCAGCCACGCTTCCTCAGTGACAACTAAAACAAAAATGTCCAGAAATACTGCAAGAAATCACAAATTAGGCTTTTAGTTGTCATTCAAACCTTCTGACCCTGCCCTTCTCCTTACTTCTAGGTTTTACAGGGGTTCTGATCCCCTTCCTTTCACCTTCAGCTCTAATTTCATATATGGTTTTATAACAAATTTAGAAAAAATAAAATACTTGCTTTCCATATCATCTCACTAGCTATACAACCTTTACAATTTTTTGGGAAGAATAGACTTCCCAAAATAATAAATATTACTCTACATTTTCTCTAAAGTAATAAGTGATATCCCCTACTGCTTTTCAAACATGACCTGCTTAAATGTTAGAGATTAACTGAAAACCTACACTGTGCACACGAGTCCCTAACCCAGCATAAACAGCACATTCCTAATCAGTAGAAAATGTGCATATCTGGCTGGTTTCTGTGGGCTAAAACTCAATGCTGGCATTGCTCAAGAGGTGTGTGTGGCAAGAAGCAAGCAGCAGGGGCGGGCAGTGAAGTAATAAGTAGGTGAAATAATGGTTTGTATGTGGCAATGTGGAGTTAATGGCTAATCCAGGGATTTTGTGCCATTTCATGGCTGGCTCCAGTTAAGCTTCGTTTAAGATTACCACGGCAGGATATTTGTGGGAATATTTGTGTGTTGGATCAACGGTGATGTGTGTGTGCCTGAAAGAGTCGGCATTTTTTAATGCATGCAATGCCCATTTTATTCTTAGTGGTGATGAAAATAAATATGAACTACAGAAATGGTAATAAATAGGAAATAGTATGGGATAAAGGTAATTTGTAAACAGCTTTGATACTGCACTACAGAGGAATGAAGGTGAGTTCTTCTACAGGGTTTTTAAAATTCCTATTTTTTAATGTTCTATTGTTATTGGTGAGGCGATTCGTCCTTTTAGCAGTAGCTGTTGACAAATCTCAATAATTACATTTGTTTAATGTTCAAATTAATGAGCTATAAACCAAGTCCTGCCAAAAATCAGTACCTGTGGGAAGCTACTTGATCTGACAGTGTTTTCATGTCATTTTCTCACCTTTTACGTCTGTTTTTTAAAAGTTAGCTGTTTGTCTGAAGCATGTATACATCTAGTTTTAACTGGCCTTCATACTAGTTTGACAAATGGTGACTGCTCTGGTTTCACAAGAAGGCATTCTCAGACACTGACAATATTCATGGTACATGGTTACTTTTTTATCTGCAAAGCAAACAAACTCTTTCATTTTCAGCTGCGTAAACTTCCCATGGAAACTAATTCACTAAACAACAGTAGTTAGTTTTTCACCACTTGCCTTGTACCCCTTCTAGATTACACCATCTGTGAAGAAAGGAAGGAAATCACCACAGATAATAAGGTCATCTCACATTAAGAAATGAACAGAGATAATTTTGAAAGATTAATGTAATATTTCGCCTTGGTTTTGCTCAACAAGAGGAAGACTAAATGTTAATACAGCAATGGGGAATAGAAAGGATGTAAGATGGGTAGCAAAGAAAAAAGGCAAAAAAGTAATGTTACTGTGTCAAAATGAAATAATTGAAAAATGCATATACTATTTCCAGTACTTTGGGGGGAAAAAAAAAAAAAGGAGGCATTTTAGAAAACAGTTCAGGATACCCTCCTTGTGATAAACAAAAACTCAGTTCCTAACCAGAACATGTGGATTAGAGGGAATTTGTGGTTGAGCAAATAAAGAAGTAAAAATAAAAGCGTGTAGTAATATTCTATATTAAAGAAGCGATGTTTTGCAAATAAAAGGTAAATAATAAAACAACTCAAAGATGGTTGCAGATTTTACTGAGAGAAGAGGGTCCTGAGATCGTTCCAGACTCTAGGTGGAAAGTTTGGAGTTAGTTAGAAAACTCCATATTGTTGAAGAGATGGTACTGCTTGGTTCAAAGAAATAGCCAGTGAGATTTCAAATTCTCATTTACTTATTTGGGGAATACATGCTACTCATAGTTGGGGCCAGACATTCCGGACTGTGGTAGTAAATTAAATTCTCCTCCAAATTGTCACTGAGCCTGTAAAAAGTAATGCTTTTGGGTGGTTCAGGAATATGCCCTCAAAGGCCTGATGGTAATAATAACCCTGGAGTCAGTGATCACAACTTGTGTGATGAAAGGCAGGGGTGAAAGAAAATAAAACATTCTCAACTTCAGAAAGGGAAACTGTGATAAATGAAGGGACCTGGCAACAAAATCATCTTGTATAATGAAAACTTGAACACAGAAGAAGCCTTAGGTACCTTGAAACCAAATGACTGGGATCCTCTATCTCACAGAAGGCAAAACGGTTTTGAGGTAGAAGCTTCAAGGCATAAGTGGAAAAGAAGTGGCACCAAGAGAGGGGTAAGAATTATAAGCGGAGACCACAAAACAGAAAAAAGGTCTGGTTCAAACATGGAACCAGAAGGATCTCAAACATCAGTAAGTGGGAGAATAAAGGAAGAATTTATCTGGAAAATCAGGTTGATTTATAGTATATGGCATCTGAAAAAACAGCAAGATGTTATCCAACTGTGACATAATAGTGTAAGAAGGAAGTGATGTTGCTTTCTGTTGAGGAAGAAGTGGGGTTTAGAAATAGTCTACATCTGATTCTAAAACTAAATGCGTATTTTTGCCTCAATTTTCAGTAAAGATGGTGATCTTGAACATGGGGTTGAACATGGAGGGCAGGATGGCTAATAGCTAGGAGGGAAAGGAAATTGCTAGTATTACATATAAGATGAAAGTAAAACACCATCTACAGCTTCTGGGCAGAAAGAACAGATAATGTCCATTCCAGAAGTCAGAAAATAGTGTCAAATGAAATCACTTGTCTGGTAGTAAGCTTTTTAAAGTAAATATAACAGGAAATGAGAAAGTGTAATGTTTGTTTACTGACGGTGGGCCTTACCAGATTAACCTAAGATCTTCCTTTGATAATATCATTCAACTTCTAGATAAAGAAGGAGATGACAGGAATTAGCAGAGCAGTACCAAGAGACTGATGGAGGTGATGGAGTATCCATAGAGGATAAAGCAAATCTAATGATCAGAAATGAGATGTCTGACTAAAGGGTGTTCTCTTTTCTTCCTACCATCACAACCTCCCACACTCCCCCAGTGCCCAGGATAAGTTTTGGGCTTAAACCTATTAGATATTTTCTTTAATGACACTGATACAAGAAAGTGGTGGGGAATAAATTTGTAAATGACCCAGTGATTAGGGGTACCAACAGTAGGGAAAACTAGGAAACCCCATACATTTAAACTGATGGAGAAATAGAGATGCAGTTTACCTCAAGAGTATAAAAGCAAGACCTTAGTATCAGAAATTTTCTCTAGCTGCTGGGAGCTCATCACTTCAAAAAGATGACAAAGAAGGACAGAATACGGTAGTTTATCACAGCATGATAGGAAATGTCATTCAGCTTCAGCATTAGAATGACAAATGCAGTCTTAAGCGTGGCTGGGCAACAGGTTAAGTGCCTTTACACAGGCACTTAATTGGCAGTGTGGAAGTACTTATTCAGAGATGCACACCAGCAGCCATGAGCTGGCTTTGAGAGGCACCAAACTGAAGGGGTTGTTGTGCCATGATTATTTCTGTTGCCTTCATTTCAGCTTTGTTCATGTTGTTAAATTGGGTAGGGACAGACAGCCACAAGCTGTCAAGCCAGTTTGTAATTAAGCCATGACTTAGCATGGCTTAATAAGTTACTACGCCACAGACAAACTGTAATAGCTGCCTCTGTGTGTGCTCCCAGCTCACCCAGCTGCAGAAGGAAAATGTGTTCATTTCAGCTGTGACAGGCTGCCATAGCATCCTTGCTGATAAGGAATAATTTGCCTGGGTAACCCAGTGACTTGTGAGCATGTGTTCACACTTTTCCTTTCTGCCACTGGGAAGCTCAGAACTCCATGCAGTATTGTAGGTAGCACAGGACACAGATCAGAAGTGTTAGTTTTGTTAACTTCTGTCTGAGATGTCTCCTGTTCCAGTCTAAAATATTGCTAAACATTTTGCTTTGGTGCTAGAATACCACTTTTTGCTTAGACTGCTCTCATCCACCATCCCTAATGTGTCTTCATCTTTATTACTGCCCTGGTTTGTTCTTCACTGACTATCCAGACTTTAGATTATTTTTTCTACCTTTGACTGAAGTATTTTAAGAGACCTTATTATGTTTTAAGATAGTCCAAAAGCTTAAGCATGTCAACTGTAAAATATTTATATTCTTATCATCTTTTAAGGTTGTTATTGAAGAAATCAATTGAGTTTCCCTAACAAGCTTGTTTTTAAGCTCCAAAAAATAGATGAATTCTGGTAACAATATCTTCTCAATTTTCAAACATCTTTCAAATGCTGCATAGACACAAAGTTTTATAGCTGAGACCATTCTAATGAAAATTTTAAAGTAAGCATGAGAGTAAAAATACAAATAAGCCTGAAGAGTTTATCATTGAAATATGCAGATATTAACTGAGATCTCTTACTATCAATGCAATTCCATTGCTACTTTTTGCTGCCCACTTACACTTCTTTCCTAACCATAGTCTCTAATAGTAATCTAATGACAAGCTAACAGCTTCCCATTTAATCTTTGTGACATTTCCTAATTCATTTGGAATTATCATTACTGTTAATTCAATTAATTCATTACTGTTAATTATCAATACTGTTAATATTTTACCTTTCCTTACCCTAACTATGAGAAGTAATTACCTGGGAAAGTGTCAAAGGTTGCCTCATAAAATTACTGACATTTTAAAAATACCTTCCCACATAAAATCAGTGGCACTTTAAAAATACCTTCCCACATTTCCATTTACTGTCATCTCTCTTTATCCCCATTGCTGAGGAAGAATAACAGCTTTAGGACCCCAGTGAGAGCGGGGGCTTGTAGCATACACTGTTCTCGTGGGTAAGTGAGGCTGCCTGGAATGGGGCAACACATCAGGCAGAAGCAGTCTGATCTATGTGAGTGGTCTGTATTATTCAAGGATGTTTCTGCTGAGGGCATTCTGTTAAGATCAGAGGAGCTGTTAAACTGGAATAGATGTGACTCACCATCCTTCTGAGGGGAAAAACACCAGCAAGCAAACTGTGCAGTGTGAAGGGGAGCCATAATACACATTTGAAACATTAACAACAAACAAAGCAGGTCCTGAGAAGCTTTTTTTTTTTAAGACTAAGGGAGGAAAAATGTCTTCTGACAGAAACTTCATGCATGTCCAGTAGGTCACTGAACCTTTTCCTGAAGGTTCTGCTGAACTGTAGCAGGGGCTGTTGAGTAATTTATACATGCATGCAACTGATGAATACCAGTTTAAGTAGAAAGGAAAAGTGGCCAGAAATCAATTAAGCTAAGAAAATTCAGCTTGTGGCAAGGGAAGAGCCTCTTTTTCTCCAATCTCATAATGGCTAAGCAGTGCTGTTGGTATCCATGCCAGAGGTGCTCAACCCCAGAAGAAGTGGCTCAGCAGGCTGGAGCTGCAGATGGGACTGTTGTGAACTTGCTAATGGAAACACTTGGTGGTGACTCCGTTAACGAGTTGCCAACAGCCAACTCTTCCAGTAAGATCAACAGGCTGCACACCAGTTTGGGAGCTATATAATGAGTAGGATTGACAGGAAGGATAACACTGACTCCAAATGGAGCCCCTCATTCAAGAAAAAAAAGAGTTAATTATTCCTTTTCTGCATCTTTGTAGGGTAGTTTGATGGGTGCTGTCCCTGACCATCAAAGTTGCCTAGGTCAGACACTGTCACATTACAGTTATTTCATTTATAAGCTCTGAGCAAAGAGCTTTGCTTTCTGCATGCAAAATCCAGGTACATCCCATGTTGTCTTGCACAGTTCATTAACACTTTTAATTTTAAAACATATAAGCATATAATGAAACTTCACAAAGAAAAGCAAAACAATGTAGGTTCCATGGTGTTGCTTATTACCTTTTTTCAATTAATGGTGTTCGGGGGTTTTTTCAACTATATACCAACAAAACACCTGTTTTAAGATTTTAAAAGTATTGTCAAATCCTTTGTCTAGGTATTAAATCCCTCCTAAAAAAGAAAATGTGTGTATTTCTTTCTAGCATATCTGCATGAATATAATTCATGACAAGGGTAATAATTTATATATGCTATTCTGGATTCTAGAAATTATATTAGGATCCAGACAGGGAAAAAAACCCAACACTCAGATACATTCTCACCATGGTGACCTATGAGGGAACTGTCACAACAGATGCTGCTGTTGCCACTACAATTTCCAGAGCTCCTGCTGTTTGTGTTGCTGCTGAAGAGAAAATCCACTGCCCTTCGCTGCACTTAAAGCTCAGTAAGATCAGATTGCAGCTTAAAGATAATGTTCACACTTTACTGTACATCAGTATCAAAGAGGAAATGAGATGATCAAAATATGCCAGCCATAATAACAATGTCAACATGAAGTGTGCTGTTTATTTCCTTTGAGGTACCGAGTGCTCTGACTCCCTCCTGTTACAGAAAAGACTAACCAGCATCACGATCACAGCCTTTGGGGTCAGCTCTGCTCAAGCCAGCCTTGGCAGGAATACAAGCCAGGTAAGAAGTAGAGGACTGATTCCCCTCAAAAGGAAAATAAAATCTAGATGTTTTTGAAACACAAAAATAAATTAGTAGTTACAGTTATCTGATAGAAAATATAAAATAAGAACAGTCTTGTTGACTCTCTGCACAATGAGTGTTACAAACTGTTCCCACACTCCACCAAAGGACTGTCAGTTACTATAAGCATGTTGGGAAAGCCCTTTTTGCCAACTAGAGAACTACTAAATCAGCGAAATGTGTAAAGCATACCTTTTTAACAGGCTACCTATCCCCCAACTAACTAAGTGTATTTCACATTATTAGACAATATTTTCTAATTTCGAAGATAATCGAAAGCTAGTGACAAGCAGACAGCAGAATTTAAATGTGAATGTCCCACTTTGCAGAAATGAGCAGTTTCATAAATTTTATTCTCTGCAGTACAAAAATGAAACAAAACCAACAAAGCCTTGATGATAAGACTTGACATTTTAAAAGCAGTATTTCTGAAAGTGAAAGGGCCCCCAGAAGACCTCTGATTAGCCTGCTCATGATCAAGAAACTCTGGAATAAATAACTCTGCAACTGCCAGGATATCTATAATTAACTATGGCTAAGGGAATTAGAGTTGGAAGTTTCTGTGATAGTTGCAAAGTTTCTGATATGATAAAGTGAGGAAGTAAGAGAAATGACATTATTTGAGAAAATGCTCCAGACCCTAAAATGATCATCATTATTAGTGGCATCTCATGTCTGAACCCTATGAATAAAGCAATCCATTATTCACAAGCTATGAGGTTAGGGTCTGATGTACAGTTGATAGTTTTATTATATGTAATTTAGGAGATCTAAAAAAGGCATGAAAAAAAAAGTTTGTAAAAGAAGTTACACTGCCTGGGAAATGGAGACCCAAATCAAGTTATAATTCAACTGACTTTCTAATCAGGAAGGTAAATCTACGTTTGGAAATCAGCGTGTCAAAGGATCACTGCATTTCAGAGATTATTCCATTTGAGGCAAGAGAAAACAGATTTCATTTGCATTCACCTAAACCACTCTGGTTGGTCAAAACTGCCATACTGTATATTGGAATTGCCTCTAAATTGAAGGAAGCAAGGGAAGGGAGATGGTCCAAAGAAATGTTCCGAGGTTTAGCCTCTCTCGCAGTTGGGAAGTCCCTCATGCTTTGGGCGGGGTGGGCAAAAACCCAGCGGAGAAGTAGATCCTGATCCTGATCCTGTGCTGGCTCCTTGATTCCCAGAGGCAAGCTGTGAGTGACTGCCAGAACAATGTATGTATTGAAATTGGATTTTCTTGTTTCTATTCTTTTTGTTTGTATGTTTGTTTCCATGTTTTAATCAGAACCTTAACCCTTGCTTTTTTAGTATATTTTTTTTTCCCCTTATTTAGATTTACTTTGTTATAACAGTGATTTCAAGTAAGAGTGGCAAGCACAAGGAATGTTATTTCTAAAGAAGCACCATGTCCAAATAAATTACTTGGCATACAAACCTTTAGGATACCCATAGCCTAGGAGAAATTTGAAAAATCAAGGTGTTTCTTAACAAATGGCAAGTCAGTGTTACACTATGGGAGCAGTCTTTCCAGTGAGGCATTTATTGAACACATGAGATTGCACAATTGCAGGTGCTCAACTGAGATGAAATCTTTTGGAAGTTAAACAGTGCTATAGCTCTGCCATGGATGCAACAAATCACAGGGAAGGAGGGGTGAGGCAGAAGAACAGGTGGAACTCCAAGACAGTCAAATGAGAGTGCCACAGGGAACCGCAGCGTGTACGACTGCCAGGAGAAGCCAAGCGAATATTTTACATGTCTAAAAAGATTCAAGAAATGTAAATATTACAGTCCATTTCAAAAGGGTCTAAGAACAGCAGAATTCTGAAAGCTAGAAAAGAAAGAATAACAACATAATAACCGGAGAGCACTACTGCACAAAGCTCTGACATGTTAATAAGGTCAGCTTTTTCATAAAGTGTTTGAAATAAAAATAATTAAGAGAGGCTCCACAGCTGAAGCGTAATAAGCACAGAGGTAAGTACATAGTGGATACTGCCAAACACACTGCTGGCACTTCCATATCACAGTATGGTACTTAAAACTGTATGCTAGCAGTGAATAAGCTACAGAGGTACAGAAAATCTCAGTGCTTGTTTATTCGGCTAGAGAGGGACCTTTGGATACAGGCTTTGCAATCATGTATGTTTACCTAAGATAGGCCAGTATTAGCTTAAACACTATAAACTGCTTATTTGCATTTCTAGAGGGGGCTTGGGTATTTTCACTCCTTGAAAAAAATGTTGCTTTTTTTCAATTACCAGTACATCAACTTTCACATTGTCATTATATTTTTTGCAAATCAGGAGTAAAAGTAAGGAAGATACAGTATTTGCAGAGATGTCCAGTAGAGCTGGGGCACCCAGTGGCTATGAACTCTAGGTTTATTTATTCAGTCTGTGGCTCTCTGGAATAGGCAAGATGACTTGCTCTGGTACTGGCAATAGCCTATTTCTTACACCATTCTTTTTAGAAGCCCTTTCCCTCTCAGCAATAAAACACAGGAAGGATCAGAGCCCCTTGAGAAAGAGGGCTTTTAGAAATGAGCTACTGTCAGAACAATTAATCCAGTAATCACTCTTTTCTCCTCACAGGTCTGTAGCACTGCTTGGACAGCAGGAGACCAGTAGTGAGATGTCTGAATTACTTGGGGATACTGATCTACTTTCAGCTGCTGTATTTCTTGGGCACTCATCTCTTCAACGTGGGAATCTTGCTGCAAGCAACCTGTTGGATATATTCAGTAATTATGGCACTTTCAGGAAATTGCCGTGTCCTGCAGCAAAGGATGGAGTGCACTATATGAGCCTCTCCTTTCTTTTAAGAAAGTTGTAGCATGACAAAAGTGAGCAGCTCTGGTACAGAGCATCCCTCTCACAGGAGTACAGCAGAGCTGAGTCCTTTGTGCTTGTTTGATAGAAATTGTGGATGGTCTCAGGCCAAATGAGACTGTGAGTGGCAGTGCAACAAGCAAGAGAAAGAATGTTAATGACCAGAACATGTGGGGACTCAGGGAGAAACACATATTTCAACTTCTATTCAAACCTTGTCATACAGCTGTGTGGTTCTCTTTGTATCATGCTCCATTACATACAGAATCTTAGTGATCACTGAAGTTTGAAGTAACAAAAAGAAGTTATAATATTCTATTTTCAAACACATTTAACTCAAAGGGCAAACCCAACATCTTCTGAATTCTAGTGACAAAATTACAAGAAAGCCCTGTGTGAACAGTGATGTGGGCAGGAAGGTATGACTAAAGACTTAAAGTCTGGGGGTTGTGTTCTCCAAAAGCAAAACAAAGGACTGTACACTCAAAGTACAAGGAAGTCAGCGAAGCTGAAACCACGGGGGATGAAGTGTCCACTCATCCAGCACTTTCAGATTTAGAGACAGAGCAATTTAGTAAACCCCAGAGATGAGAAGACAGAATCATAGACGAATTCTTGCAGATTAGGAATCATGCCTGACTGATTGTAGGAGCAAGAGAAGTAAAACACACAGCCCCAAAACACTGTCAAAGCTGACATACTTTTGAGAAGTGACATAAAATCCCACAGAAAGAGGGAAGGGTATGTGGCTTGGGGGCATCAACTGTTCTTTCAGTGTATTGGAAAGGTGGAGAAAAGTCTAGAGACCTCGATCAACTTACTGAAGCATTTGATAACTTTTATTTTGGGGGAGGAGGATACATGCATCTTGTTTTCTGTTGCTTGAACATTCACTAGTCATTTGTCAGAAGAGTTCAAAAAGCAAATTATGCAGAAGTAGCCCAAGCAAAATGTTTTTTCCTCTCCCTTAGCTTTTGTGGTGGGTAAAGAATCCTGGAGTCAGAATGAGACTATCATAAATCCTGATTTAACAAAACATAAGAGTCTTCATCAAAGAGATTGAAGAGAAGCTTTTATTTGGTTCCAAGAGAAAATCTCCCTGGGATAGTTTTCTCCTCAACAACAGCTTACACTGTAACAACAGGAATTACTTTTCAGGCTGGTACAGCATAGTAGATTTTGACCATAATTTGGAGAGAGACAAATAATTGGACTGATCATGTTCCCATTAAAATCTTCCATTTAATTTCTATTATTTCAGAAAGAGCAAAATCACTCTGAAGACATCTGTAGTAGCATTTAAAGATTTGCTTTCACACCTAGTTCTATACTATTTAATTCTGTTGATTGCAGTGGGGCAATATACAGTTTTCAGTCTTAAAAACAAAAACAGAATCAGGTCAATTTGTCTTTTAAAAATTAATTATTCGTTGCCTAAGCCTAGGGACTTACCATAGTTGAGGCCCACAAGCACTGCTGCTAAAGCCACAGAAGAGAGGCAGTGATTATGTATTAGGCCTTTAGGTCCATGGCATCAGTAGGTTATCAATGCTTCCACCTCCAGTGCTTTCAGACAGACCTTCATCTCTGGAAAGCACAGTTGCACTTATCCACATTATTTTCAAAATTGATTTCAAAGGATTCTGCAAAACATAATCTGAACACACATTTAATAAGACATAAAAACAAATTAAGGCAACTATTGAAGAAGCGTATCTGTCTCTGTAGTTAAAGCCTACTAAATTAAATTTTAAAGAATTCACTCAGACTGGAAATCATATCACTGTGTGTGGGCACAGAAGAAGGCTCAGTAAATTCTGGCTCAGTGGGTGAGTCAGCATGAGTCATCAGCAGACATACCATCCTATGGTTATATGAATCCACAAGGTACATTTAGAAACATGTCACAGTAACAAAATAATGCCATCCTCCTGCTTTTTGTCTAGATGACAACAATGACAGCCCTGACTTTCCTAAAATATTGTAGGAGTTCTCAGCTCAACATGTGGGGTTAGAAAAAAAATCCCTCTGTTTTGCTATTTTCATTAAGCAAAGCTAACACAGATATGATAAGCTGATAGGAAAGCCTCAGGTTGTAAATAAAATTATTTAGGTAGTTGCATTACACTGACAGACAACTGAGCAACATCTGCTTATCAGGTGGATTTCTCATCACTTGATTGAAACACGAGGAGGTTTTTTTGTTCTTCCCATTTTAATTTTTTCCATCACTCAGAATTTCAAGTGGGTAATAAGATGCTATGACAAATGAAGTTATGTAGCTGACATCACCATCTGTGTAATAAGCAAAATCATGTCAATTTTGTTCTGAAGGAGTTTTTAATTGTGGCATTTACTGAAAGACTCTGAACGCAAACTAGATGAGCATTTGTAAGGCTGAAACTATTGCTGTTTTCTTCTCTTCTACTTTTCTTAATTTCCAGGGAAAAGTTAAATTGTATACTCTATATTTCATTTTCCTCTGAAACTGATTTCCTTTTCTTCCAGCCTGTCATTTCATATAGGATATATAATTACCCAAAATACCCCAACTTGTACAGCAATACAGGAAAAGCACATTTCACTCCTTCTCATATTAATTTTTGGAGCTTTAATACTTGGATTTTCTTTAATTTTGCTAAAGATTAGGGAAATTTCACTAGTCATATGTCTGCACTTAGGATGTAGTGAATGGACTAGGATTGCTCATGGGCATATCTATACACAGCTATTTGACTGCCTGACCACCTCACAGCCCAGTCTGGAAACCCAATTCCCTGCCACGATTAGTCATCCACTTGGATCCCACTTACTGCAGTGATGCCACACAGATGCAGCCAGATTCACATCAGCTAATCTAGTTACAAAACAGAGGCCCTGGTTCTATCAGATATGTTAAAATCTGTGTAAATAGAAATGGCTTAACCTCTTAGTTTAGGCTGCAGACTCTTGTTTCTCGCTCTCCCAGTAGTGTGCCAAATGCATTCTGAATTTGTTCTTTCATTATTCTAAAGTGAAGGATGTTTCCTGGATTTATTCCTATTATGTTTTGGTTCACCAACTAACTCCTTTCCAGGGTTATAGTTGTCACTACATCATGTACTTACTATTTCAGGCAATTAGCGCTGCTCTTCATTTCCTATTGCTATGTTCTAGTAGGCTTAGTAAAATCTTGGGATCTTTGTTTGGACTTTTTAAAAATTCTGTGAATTACTTATTCACAAGGAGGATACCCTTGGCAGTGCTGCTGACTCTGCCTGTTTTTATAAGGCTTTAGCCATAGCTGGAACTTTTCTATTGGGGCCTTGGGCCCCGCTGAATGAAGGAGTGAACATTAGTGTCAGTGTAACAGGTAACCTTTAGGCACAGCTTGCAAAAGAACACAGGCCCCTTGAAGGTTTTGCAAGAAGCTCTGAGGGCAGAGTGGTTTTTGAGTGTCAAAGACACCATAATGTTGGACTTGGCCTTCCAGGCTGTAAGTACAACCACAAGGACAAACTCAGAGTCCCATTTACCAAACATCAGTGCTGTTTACTCACTGGGCAGGCAGGGTTGCAAATCCCCACGCACAGCCCAAAGATTTCAGCACCTAACCCAGACTGTAAATGAGACCAGTTAGCAACATAACTGTAAATAATGTCTAGCATGTCGCAAAAGAAGCACACAAAGAAAATCAGAAATATTTTTCTTCAAGCATGGCCACTCAATAATACTATTTAGTAATAGCTTTACTACAAACATTTTACTCAAAATCAAATCTTGCAGGACATTGCTGCTTTTTAACTGTAAACAGGGGGGAGTGGAAAACATTTTCTCCCATAAAACTCATTTTTGTACATATATATAGAACATATATATAGAGATATATATATGCAATATACCCTTATGCACATGCATATATTTATCTTTTTGGAATATAGTCTCAGCATGCAGTCTTTCCACAGAGAGTCAATATTCAATATTCTTCATATATTTTAAGCTGTATTTTATACAAAAATGTGAAGTAGTCTATTTTAGTAAACTCATTATCAAATGTTGCTGTAAGCAACACTCAGTCTTCTGATAGATTGCTCTTTCTTCAGTTTTCCTTGCAGTTAAAGTGGGTTGATGAACACTAGATTAAATTCTCAAAACTGAAGCAAAATCCTCATTTCCTTATGCTTTCTATCAGCTATTGAAATTAACATTTTCTGTAATTTTGGAGGAGTTTATTTCCAAACTTGCTATGAGTAGGAGAAATCCACTTTGGTAACCATACAACAGATTCAGAAAAAAGGATTTTTCAAAGATTATTTAGTATTTAACTGCAGCAGATGACATAACAAACAATAATTCTTGAGTTACCTTTGAAAAAGGATCTCTCTGCCAGCACAGGCCACCATAACCTGGAGGGGGTGCATGGAATTTCCTTTTCTTTCACCATAAGCTCTCCCAGGAGAAACATCAAAACTGGAGTTCACAGACTCACACCTAAAAACTTCCAGTCATACTTCCAGAGATAGAGCCCTTGTGAGTGAGTAATCCAGTGAGTAGGCCTGCAAGAGGGAAAACCACAGGTTTATTTATCTCCTTTCTGCCCTTCTGGTGCATTTAAGAGCAAATCCCTGGGTCACATGGAAGAACCACTGTCCCAGCTCAGCATTACACCTGCCTTGGCAGTGGAGACTCCCAAGAGCTCTGACAATCTCTGCTCACTCCCACTGAGGCTGCCTGGAAGGGTGGGATGGCTTCATGTCCAGGTTTTTGGTATATCTTGGGGTAAGAGCTGCTCTCACTTTAGCTCCACAGTCATGGAATGTATCTGACCTGAAAAAGCATCTCTGTACCTGTCACCCAAGACAGTACCTCAGTCCCCTCGAGACCACACACAGGGCTCTGAACAGGGGAACTCCAGCTGCCATGACTGACTAGCAGCATGACAGTGGAAGTGTTCAAGAAGGCCTACTCCAAGGGGTTGGAATGCTTTTTTAAAAAGTTATTTTTAGCCTGTGTAATGTTTTTCTGATTAAGTAACTCTTGAATGCACTTCTGATGTCACTCTGTCTAAATAGACAGTGGATGAATTCAGCTAAGGAAATACGTGCTTGTTCTGTATCCTTGTATCCTGTGTTCTTGCTGGAAAGGGACTAGTAAAGGCTTTTTCTATTCTAGCAACAGGCAGATTTCCTAAAATGAAACTGCTGAGTAATCTTGGTAGTTTTCCAGTATATGCTGCTTTATTCAATATAGTTTAGGGCATCTTTTACATGGCTGTAGCATTTAGGTAATTATTAGCTAAGAGTTGCTGATAGCATCAAACACTGCGAGCTGTGCCATGCAGACCGGCTGCTACATTTGATAAATTGGATGTTAAAATCAGGCACAAATGCTGATATTTCAAATAAAAAAGAAAGAAATAAAGAATGAATGGAAGAAGGAAAGAAAGGAAAGAAGCAAGTAAGCTCCAGAGAAAATCATTGGACTAAAGTTTTTCATTAATTAATTTGTTGCATACAATGGCTTTTAACAAACACAGAAATCTGTTAAATTATTTTTCAGCATTCTTTAGTTTACCTACTTGGTTGATAAAAAAACAAGTAAAATTTCTGAAAATAAAGCTGAAGTATGACAGAATCAAATTATGTTTGTTCATTGACAGTGACCCACATACTTTGGCAATGCTCAATGCTACTTCAAGCTCTTTGCACAAATATATTGAGAATCTGACTATCTTATAGCTCTTTATATAATTTGTTGACTAAATGCATGTTTATGTAATATTTATTTCTATTAATATATTACATATTTATGTAATTGTGATAAAAATAAATATCATAGATTTGAATTAAAACCAGTTAATGCTACTTGAGTTCACTGGTATGTATAATTTTCCCCTTTAAACCTATGGAAGTAGCCACTGCTTAGGTCAGGCTGCTGCAGCTACAGGCAGAGAGTGTGGAGAGCTGGAGCTGTCAGGACACCAGAGATTCGGATGTGAGACAGAAGTGCGTGGGTGATGATGAGTCCCACAGCTCTGGAAGTCAAAAATAGCTAAATAAATGCCAGTTGTTTCATTTTCTCTTTCTGCACACAATATATAGACTGACTGTGGGCAGTGCTACTATCTGAAAAAAATGTTTGCAAGTGGCTGAGCTAGCTTTTGTTGGGTAGGAAAGTGGGAGGCAGTGAGGAGGCAGCAGTAGAAATTGCGGATTTTCCATGCTTTGGAAAAAAATCACATCAAATGTGTGTGTAAAAGCTGCTGGGTGACACAGTGCATAGTGCTGAGGCAACATTGTTCTGCTTTCTGAACTGATTGATGAGCAGATTTGACATCTAGCAATGCCAGCCATGGAACATGGTGAGCATCTTTGGAACAAAAAAAAGTCCAGTGGAGGCAGGGGAAGAGGGAATACTGGCTACTTAGCATGGTCAGGATAAGGCTCTGGCTCAGTCAAAGACACATCTCTGTTCTTCTCCCAGTGAGAGTCTGACAGGGAATTGCTCTGTGGTGTAAGCACCATCCTTCCGTAGATGTTACTAATGGTGCAAGCCAGCTAATGAAAGACCAGTGTGTGCTGCAATTTTTGCTAGGAAAGTGCGAGGACATGGGAATGAAGTGGAAGAGGATATCTGTGGGGCTTGTGGCAATGGTAACATTAGGAAAATAAGGTGCACAGGGTGGCAGAATTGCTTGCAGGATTGTCCTGCACTGCTCTGCTGGAGTTGAGCAGCCCTGAGACTTCCCCGGAGTGTGCCAATGCAAAGGATCTCCCACTGAGGGCTTGGAAGCCAGGAGAGGGTGGGCAGCCATGGAGCAGAGCTAGGGACAAGGACTCTTAAGGAAGTGCTGCCAAAAGACAGTGCAGTGGAAACCAATGCATATAAAACTGCTTAATTATACAGTGCTTAATTATATATATTATACCTAAATGTAGAGAACAATGAGTAGGAGTAGCCCTATATGAGTTGGTTGCCTGCAAAGTAAAAAATTCCCTAGGTACTGTAGTTGGGTAAGAGAAATTTCATCTTAGTTGTTTGTTTCTTCTTTTTCTTTTTTTGGAAACCTGAAAAGCTTCTCTGGTGAATTTGCATAGCCGTCAACTTGCTGAGGGTAATGCTACTAACTATGCTGCTGAGAGAAGTCCTCCCAAAAGACTAAAACCTGTGGGCTTTCTTTCTTTTCACATTACTGATTCATCGCTTGCTCTCCTCCCTCAAGACTTACAGTACGTCACGACCTGACTGGAGGAGCTGCCTGTCATACTTCAGTTAATCAATGACCTACTTTATTATTGCAGTTGAAGCATGGGCTCCAAGAGAGACTTTCTGCATTGAGTGAAGATCTGATCAATAACAGACATGAAGGACACGGCAGGGAACAGGATTGTGGGAGAGTGAATAATTTTTACCAAATGTCATTTCATGGTACCTCCTCCTGCTACTCCTGTCTATTTTAGGTACAACAGGATGTCATCATTCTGGTTATTCTTGCAAATACAGATGTACAGATTGTGAAAATATACTAAGCACTGAACTAGGAGACTTCCAAACAAATATTAGCACATCAGAAGGAAACACAACAAATTTTATTTTCCTTCCATGACATTTAATCGTTCGCATCTTCTTTGAGATAATGGCAAGTACAATGCAACTCAGCTGGCCTCAGAAACCTAAGAGGAAGAGTGAGTTGGAAAAAAAATTTCTACTGTACTAACAAAGGGCAACTCTTTTATGAAACTGTTTTGTAAGACTGCAACCACTTTTGGAAACAGACCTATTCATTTGTGGCTTCTGTATCACAAACATGTAACTTCATTACAGAAGATAACACTTGTTACTTTTTAAGCACCTCTGCAAAACTGCCAAGAATAGAAGAGAAATTAATTGGGTTCTACTTTGTCTTATGTATCACCAAGGGGATTACTATTATGTATCTATTACTTACACTATGCATAACATATAAAAATATAAAATAGATAGGTAGAGTGAGTTATGCTTCTGAAACCTTATTTAGCCAGTAGACTCCGTGGAGTCTCACCAAAGACCGTAACCACCCATGCACAGGCACAGCTGAAGAACAATTTGACAGAGTCTCTGTTGTCACTGTCAGGACAAGGATTGAAAAGATCTTGAGTTTGAAATCTGGGCTGAGTTTGTATGTTTCATAACTGAATAATGTCTTAGTCTCAATTCTTCCCACCTGAATGTAGGCAAATGTCTGAATTGATCAGAAGGGTAAGCAGTAACCCTCAAGTCTGCATAGGGTTAGTCATAAGAGATGGACTGAGTCAGTGCAACTAATAAGATGAACTTCCTAAAGTATTTTTCCTAATATCATGTGTCTTTCTCCTAATATCCATATTTAGGCAGGGTAACATGTAGTCCTGTCACAGGTGACAGAAAAATACAGGCAATACCTGTAAAACAATGCATCAAAAGTTTTGTATATTAAGACAAATGCCAATACCTTAGGCTAAGATCCTAAATGAGCATCTCAGTTTCAAGTTCTTGCCAACAATGGGGCATTTTGCAGAGTAATATTACACAAAGAATGTATTGGTATATAAGAAAGGTATGGTTTTAAAATGGCACATTTTAAGTGATAACAGGAAAACATAGGAGTACAGTAGTGGAGTGGTTAGAAGGGGTTGCTAGTATGTTACAAGGATGACTGTGATTGTTCCAAAAGAGTGGCTCCTCTCAAAACTGTAAGCATGAAGTTGGGCTGATGAGTTAAAAACAGATAAATTAGATGTTAGCTACATGGCTCTCTGGTGTGACAGAAGTAGATGTATTTTACCTGTTGTAGCTCAAAGGGCTCCAAAGGTCAGACAGGCTAAGGATGCTGATTATAATTCAATTTATAAGATAAGACTATGCTGAAAGAAAGCCTATTTATTTAGTTGCAAACTGAATAATTAGATATAGAAATTAGTAGCCATGGGTCACATAACATCATCATTTTGAGAATAGAGCTGATTGAAAGAGCTGATCTAAACTGAAAAACACAAGGAACTGCTGAACAGAACATAGATTTAAGAAGTAAAATTATATTGAAATGACCACATTCCGGGGAAATTAAAATCTGCTCCCACACACTCTTTGTTTAGACTCTCATAAACTAAATCTCCCTGATTTTTCCTGGACATTTAAGCTAGTTGAACTTCCACATTGCTAGCCCTTCTTCTGTCACTGCTGGACAGAGCAGAGCTACTGATGGCCCACTTCATTCACCCCGAGTGTGGAAAGACTTGCAGGAATACACAGTTCCTTCCAAAGAAAGCAAACTTATTACCTGGTTCCTTAGTTGTGTGCAACCTAGTGGGCCTTTTTGCCCCCATTTTTACCTATCTTCAAACAACTGTCCTGTTCTGTGAATGAGGTGTTCTGCACTGAAGTCATGCAACCACCAAAAAGCGATGTCTTGTTTCCTGTTCTTATTCCCTGTCTCAGTGAGACACAGGCCCTGCCACCCCCAAGCACCTCTGAAGCCTTTCAGTCTGGTGTTGATGTCCCTGAATCTCAGCCTCCTCCCTCTTCAGCTCCTAAGGTGCTGGATATCCTGAGCACTCACTAGAAATTGAATTCCTCTGCATTTCTACAGCCAGCACATATGAGCACCATAGGGAACCGAGATCCATGCCTCAGTGTACCCATGGGGAAGAGGGAGGAATGGAACTGCCTTCTGCATTGCTGGTGGTTGGGGATGGCATTGCTGAGCTTCCTCAGACCCAATTTCCTTTCCCTGTACCAAAAGCCTCCTTGGCCAGCTCAGAACAGGGATTGTGCAGCCACGGGGAAAACATTCCATCAGAGTGAGGAGTATGAAGTGCTTCTGGGACTGCTGTTCACATGCTTGGGGTATCTCACAGCACTTGCCAGTGCTTTTCTGGACCACAGCATCCAGAATCCCACACCAGAGATGTGGCCACAACTGTCAAAAATCCTGTCAAAAATTTAGCAAAGACATCACCTTTTCCTTGGTGCTTGTGTCAGATTCTGCATGAGCCAAGGGCTGAATCTCCACCCTGAGGATTTGCCTGCATTTTCTATGGCAGTGATGTTAATCCAAGTGATTACTTGGATTCACACAAAGCTGCTGAGTTACTCTGTTGTAATGTTAAGCAAAAAGATCCACTGGAAATGCACCAATAAAAATTACAACAAAGGACAAGTAGGTTCTTTATTCTCTTATTCACACAAAGAACATTTTAAAAGGTGAATTGCTGACTGAGGCACTACTCCAGCTGGGATGAGGATAATTTGGGGTTGGTAGCTGTAATAACTTCTAAGAGAAGTTCATTTGCTGCCACTAGTGCAGCTCTAACTGATTTTCATCTGCACTTTTATTAAAGCAATTACAAAACAGTGTAGTCTCTGGTATGTGAAAGCGTCCAAAATTGGGACAGAAGTTAAGAATGTAATAGGGTAAGGTACCCAGGGTTTGGATAAAATGTCCCAGGATTAGAAATGTTAAGGGCTTGTCTTAGAGATGATAACTGGCTGGGTGTAACAGTGGGCACAGTGGCCTGCCACAAAGCCCACCCTGCACTTGAGTCACTCCAGAGCCTGGGAGCCAGCTCTACCTCATGCCCAGGTCTTCCCAGCATTGCCAACACTTTTACAGAAGTGCCAGAAGTAGGACTGCTGCAGCCATTTCCCAGTGATGTATCTCACCAAAAAGAGTAGGGTTGCAATAAGGGAAATCTTTTGCTGTTGACAGGATTTAGTGATTCAAGACTAGATTTAACATTTGAGCTGAGACTCCCAGTGTCTCAGAAAGGCTGAAAAATCTGATTACAGCTGAGGTGAAATGAGAAAAGATTTTGAATAGCCTTGCAGATGTCAGGAATGTTTTGTTGATCAGAAAGAGCTATTTCAGCCATCCACAATTCCATTAAGGATAGTAACTTAGAAGGAGGAAGATAGGTGATAAGGAAGGCATAAATGAACTGTCACTCAGGAAGTTTTTGTTGTGAGTAAACATTTCTGGAGAGATCTTTGCTTCTAATAGAATGAAGATCTCAGAATACCCTTCCACTGTTTCATAAAACATGCATTCACGTATTTATAGCGTAACAGAAGCATGGAATGGTTTGGGTTGGAAGGGACCTTAAAGATCACCTTTTTCCAATCCCCCCTGCCATGGGCAGGGACACCTATTAGATCAGGCTGCTCAAAGTCCCATCCAGCCTTAAACACTTACCAGAATGGGGCATCCACAGCCTCTCTGTGCAGGGTGTTCCAGTGCCTCACCATCCTCACAGTAAAGAATTTCTTCCTAAATATAGAATATCTAATCTAAACCTTCCCTCTGTCAGTTTAAAGCCATTCCCTCTTGTCCTATCACTACTTGCCTATGTAAAAAGCCCCTCTCCACATCTCTTGTAGCCCCCATTAGGTACTGGAAGGTCCTATAAGGTCTTCCTGGAGCCTTCTCTTCTCCAGTCTGAACAACCCCAGCTCTCTCAGCCTGTCTTCATAGGAGAGGTGCTCCAACATTGAGAAATTTTGCTGTGCTATAGAGTACTTATTTGTACAAGCATCCTACTTGCATTATGTGACATTTTCAGCTAAACACATTGGGTTATGCAGAGGATTTAAAATATTTGAATGTCAGTGAGTCAGAAATTAAGACCATTTAGTGTTAGTTATATCCTATGTTCTCTCCATATTTTATTCATGTAATATACATGTAAAAGAATAAAATCAACTGGCATTGCTTTCCTTAAGACAAGTAAGTCCTCTTTCCAGCAGCTCTCAATCTGGCCCTGCAGCTTTGGCTGTCTGCCAGACAAGTTAGTGCTGGTATCATGTAGGCTAATGTAACTCTTGAATCACTCGACTATATTTAGATGCTTGTCTCAGAATTTTCTCCAAACATTTAAATAGACCTCACAAAGATGCTTTTCAGGTTTTGTGGGGGTTTGTTTTTTAAATCAGGCACACGTTTTAATTTGACTTTTTAAATTTCTTCAGTAAAATGGAATTAATATTCATAGTTACTCATTCAAAAAAATTAATTCTAAATAATGTTTTCCTAGCATGGTGTGCATTCAGCAATGTAAATATTTGAGTGCCTGGGTGCAGGAGCAACATGCAGAGCCACTGGTTCTGGCAGCCCCCAGCAGAAACGCACAGCAAAAACTGTGCAACTCAGCATTATATAACCCCAAACACAATGGCTGTGGAGGTATTGTCTCTTCAGGGTACACGTCTGGAGCTACACATTAGAAAGGGACTTCAGACCGGAGGGAAATCAAAGGCACCCATCTGTGTTATCTTCTCTCTATCCTTCCCTCCCTCAAGGTGCAGGATGTGTGGGAAGTAGGAAAAGTCCAGCAAAGCAGGTTTGCAGTCAGGTCTCACCACCCTTTTCAGTGACCCCACACGTGGTGTTTGAGCTGCCTTTCTGAGTAGTTGATGGTATGGTTGTGTTATGATGAGCTGTAACTGTGGGCAAGTCAGCCGAGATGAGTGGATCCCTGGCAGAAATGTGCCAATTCACTTTTAGGTGGCAGTCAGGTCCAGTGACACATCTGACAAGCAGAGAGTGGAGCTTGATTGGCACAACCCACTCACTGTCGGGAAACTGTAGAAAGTCCAAAAGACTCACATGAAACACCAGGGAAAGGATATGACTCCAAGGCATTTCTGAGCTTCTGGGAAGGAAATCCCATTTCTGAGCTGAACCCTGCACCAGCGATTTTTCTTTAAAGGATATTGAAAGAAAGCTCTCCAACAGAGGCTAAGCTCATGGATGTTTTGGAGTTCATTATACACTGTAAATATTGGTATCTGACTGTCAGTGTATAGAAACTCCCCTGCTGCAGAGCCTCAGAAACTGAAAGCAAAGGCTATAAATGATGTGTTTGAGAAACACCACAGAGAAGAATTGGGTAAGCAACCAGTCGAACAAGATTTATGAGAATATACATGAACGCTTCAGTTGTAAACAGCTGAGACAAACTACTCCACAGTTTAATTAGTGACAGGGATGTGCAGTCCCTGCTGCCATACTGAAGAAAACTATGTGTTTTTGTGAGAAGCAGAAAGTTTGGAGTGAGCTGGAGACAGTGTTGACCTCCTCACACTCCATACATCACTCGGGGTGACAACAGCTGACTCCACTCATGTTTTGTCTTCTTACAATGGATGGTTAATATTCACTCAGTAACTGTGGCAGCTAAGTTTGGTTTATTCCATATAACTAACGAGTTTGTTCCAGAAATACATACCGTAGCATCCTTTAAATTTTTCTCTGAGGCATTTGATATTGGCCAGGGTCAGATCCTAGATTATTTTGGACCATCTTGGAAATTCTTCCTTGTTTTATTAAACAAAGTCATAACATTTTCCTTGCATATGGCAAATAGCCACATTTGAAGCTTAGAAAACAGTATGCTAGCAGCATCTACTCCAAAAGAATCTGAACAAGCTGGAACATATAATTCTACATATACATACAGATGTCTATGTACATAAATATATAACTATGTATATAAATATATATATCAATATGTACATAAATATATATCTACAGGAAACACGGTCTGAAATACTGCATGAGATCTCTAAGGAAAAGCATAGCAATTGTCCAGTGCTGAACTCACCCCATGGCAGCAGAAGGAAGGGGAATTTTGACAAACTGCTACAAAAACAGGGTTCCCATTGGTAGCTCCTATGCACAGCATCTCCCCTGCATCAAGCCTCGGCTGAGAGTGTGCAGTACTCCATAGAGCAGCACTCCTAAGTGAGTGCCTTGGAGTTGAGAAGGACTGAATTTGCACCAGAAGACTGAAGTGTTCATTCATAGCCACAAGACACAGAAAGTTTGCAATGAAAGGCATCCAGTGGAAGATGCAGCTAGAGAAGCAAGGAATTGCTGAGTCCAAAAGGACAAAACTAAGCCCAGAGTTGTCCGAGAAATGGATGTCTCAAATCTGCTGATGTCCATCAGTGCAACACCTGGGCTGTCTGGGTACTGACAAGGTCCCAGTGACGTGGCATGTTCGGGGAAAGGAAGGTGAAATGGGCTGCTCAGGATAAAGCACTGGGTTTGACAGTGACCAGAGCATTCTGGCACCTTGTGTGAAAACAGCCAGAACTTCAAATCACAGTCATTGACTGTCTCTGTTTATTAATTCTTTAATTACATAATTCACTATCTTCCTCCTTTCAGGAAGGGAGGGCATTTAGCTGTATTTGAATGTGAACTTGCACCTAATTTTGAAAATATATTTTACCAAAAAGTGTTAATTTCAGTTTGGACCTGAATTTTACTGCTGATCACTTGAGCATTTAAAAATATTTATCTGGAAAAAAGTCCTTCACAACTGGGAATGTTTACCTGTGCATCTGAATTTAAAACCAAAGCTGATGTGAACCCATAGTCTATGTATACACCACACAATTACACTTTCAGAGAGATGTAGACTTTCATTTCCCCATGTGGCCCGTGCCCAAGACTACAGCAAAACGTTTTCCACGTGCCAGAACCGAACTGTCAGCTTTAATAGTAATTTCACGAGCAAAATCACCACATTGGCCAGTGTCATTCATGGTTACTTTCTACCATGACATTCTGTCTCAAATTGAAGTTGATTACCTCTAGCTTTGTTGACAAAGAAAAAAAACCCACTCTTACGTAATACTGCAAGCTGAATGCTTGCTGAAGCACAGTCATTTTTTGTTCTTCCTGTAAAGTCCATCTCTTTCAGTACCATAAATATCCTTATAGCATGGTTTGAGATCATCTGTATCAGCCAAAGTCACTACTGAAATTAGCCTTTATTCAGTCAGTGTCAGGGGGCATCCAATTCTAATTTTAATACCCTTCATCTTTATGCCACATAGACAGCCAAAGGAGTCCAAAGAATGACCTAAAAATCTTTGTTTCAGAGGTGAGAAGGATTCCTGCTGAGCAGGAACTTGAGGGACAACTGTAGGTATTGTTTGGTGACCTTTCACAAAGTCGGCAGTAGAAAGCATAGAATTGCACTGCTGGTGATTGGAGACAGGCATATTACTCTAATTAAGCTGCATTGCTGGCAGTAGCCCAAAGTTAAGAGGGCATAAATTTGGCATTCCTGCAAAGCAAGGTAGAAATGAGACAAAAAATCCTTTATGATATACTTACCCTTTAAGAACAATTGCATTTAACTAAAGATGAGAGCAAGAGACTTGACATATTCTTTAAATTTGAGTACATTTTCTCACAGTATTTTTTTCTATTGAACTTCATTCTCCACTACTCATAAGCCAGAACTTTTCTTAGTATCAGTTTCCAGGTAGTGGCTCACCCTATGACCTATTATTCCACTCTGCACTGCCATTTGCTGTCCTTTCCTTGAAGATTAGTCAAAACACCTGCCCTAGCAGTTTGAATTACCCGACTTCAGAAGATACTGCTGTGTACACAGCATCAAGTTCCCCCTTTGGAGATTACATTGAGAATGAACAACTCACTATCTCACTTGCAGAATATGATGTGCAGGCCAGTTATTGTTGGTGAAGAGATCTCACAATTTTTCTTTTCAATGGCAGAGTGTTTTAAGGGAAGATTGAAAGAGATGAATGGTCCTTATAATCTGCAAAGTAGCGGCCTGTTCTCAGCAGAAGTGTGATACGAAAAGAAGTGCAAGTCACAAGTGGGAGAAGATGACAAAAGAAGTAGGCAGCAGAAAAGGCACGGAACTGATCAGGACTGACTCATACAGCTTTCAAGTCTGTGTATTTCTTTGGAGGACTACTAGAAATCTACTTCCCTCACGGACAATTGCTGCACACAGCCTTGCTTTTTGCTTTTCTGCCATTCTGTAGTCATAAACTTCCTTCCTCACATGCAAGCCCTATAGAACAAGCTGGGAATGTGAGGGGAAAGAAAGGGGTATTTTGTTACTTCCCTGATCTGAGGGAAATTGGAATCAACCACTCCATCCTTGTACTTCTCTATCCTTTAACCATATTGATGTCAGTGTTCTCCTCGCCTATGCAGTATTTCTTTGCTACTGAGAATGAAGTCCCTTGAGCACCCAGAGCTGGCTGGATCCATGTAAAAGAAGCAAGGAAATTATAATCCTCTGCATTTTATAGCCTTTCAGGGACAACTTCTCATCAACCACATGCTGGAAGACCAGACAATTCAGATGCCTCTAAGATATCACATGGAGAGAGCATGGGTAGAGTTCAGGACTTAGGTAGCCAAAAACAAAAACAGCTTTCAGGAGAGTACTTAGACTAAACTTTTTACAGCCTGGAAACTTTGACATCTGCAGAATGCAATGCTCAGTTATTCAGCCTCTGTTTACATCTCCTTCAGATCAAGCCATCTGCTACACTTCAGCTGTTGTGTTTTGATGCCAACCTCTCTGTAAGAAGGCTTGCATTGATTAGATTCCATCTAGAAGTGGAGCTGCTTCTCTGAGAAAGCCTAGCTTAGTAGTGCCTTTCTTACTTCAGCTTGGACATGAGAATATTGCTTTCTCATTGGAATCAAACTGACATATCATACATCTACTAGTTGCCCATATCCATTCTTGCAAGTCCATTCATTCATCAGAAATTCCTATGATGTTACTTCACATTGCACTGCTGAAGAAGATGAAAGTAGAGGCATTCCATACATGAATGGATATGACAGATTTAGCAGTTAGATGTTCACTTTCTTGCACTTTCACTGGCAGCTATTATATTCTAAGCAAAAGGAACTGTTCAATATATTGAGTCATTTTTAGAGGCTGAGTAGGCTGAGATGCAAAGATTTACTTACACCTTATTTTTTTCTCTGCTTTTTCACTTTTTCTTCCTCTGCTTTTTTACTTTTTGTTATCCTTAAATCTGGAAATAATTTTAAGTAATATTTACCAAATGCATGGATAGTAGAGGAACCATTCAATAAGCTACTAAATCATAGCCATGCAATGAAGTCTGAGGAGTGGGAAGAGAAAGGATAGAAAACCCAAAAAAAACTAAGACAAGTATAATAGGTATGGATCAGTGGGAGTGAAAATTTTGTCATTCTAAGACAGTAATGATGCCTTCAGAAAGTAATTTTTTATGATGAGGTTCTGAGTTTCTTGCTGCATACCTAGAAACTGTTATTCTTTCATACAGTCAGAAGCATTCTGCAATTGTTGCCCTGTCTGCCGGAGCAAAAGGAACAGCAGGTATTGGAAGACTAGAAGTGTGTCTAGCTTTATTTTCACATTTCATCTGCCTTCCTCCCTTACCCTTTATCCCCCAATTCATATTTTTTCCAACCATCACACTTTGTAGAAGGGGCTGTGCCCTCTAAGAACAGCATTTAGGACACTGTGAGCACACCAGTAACATCAGCAATCAATAATAATTCTACCACTGAGCAGTCAATCAGCAAAGTATGTCCTGCAGCTTAGCCATAGTAGATATAGGATCTTAATTCTGAAAATATTTCCACAAAGTTGTCTTACATGAATCAGTCAGAAGGTCCACGTTGTCAAGTGCAGCACATGCATATGGGTTTTTGGGATTAAGGCCCAGGAAGCATCGGAAATTCTTCCTAGAAGGAGAAAGACAAAAAGATTTATTCAGGCGATTTCCTTTACAAAAAACTCCCAGGAACTGTAATGTGTATTTTTAACATCGTGATTGGAGTCTGGGCTTTTGTTATAAAGCAAATGTAGTTCAACATGCACTTCTTCCTCAATCTTCCAAAATCTTGTTACATGTACCAATCAATCAAACTTTCTGTTAAGCATACAATGGATAATATCCACTTGTTCCCAAGTAACTTCACCAGATTCTGAAAATACCATTTTTTATTATGTGGAGAGTGAAACCCATGGTATTATTTTTGGGATTTGTAGTAATGCTCAGTGATTCTCAGTGAGTACAGAATTTAACCCTCCAGCATCCTGGGTGGCAATCCTTTCTCATGGATTCCCTCAGGGATCATTATTCAAGGCAGAGGTCCCACATGCTGTATTTGTATTACTTCCCTCAACTCTTCCATCACAGCTCATGCTAAATTTTTATTTTTCAGCATGACACCATTTACAGAAATGTCCAGTGTTGTCTAAGGGACCTTTATTTAAATTGGCCTTTTCCAGCTCAGGGTATACCAGGCAAAATTTGCCCCTGCAGTGAAGAGTTTTGGCCATCTCTTGCTGCAACATCACATGCAGAAAGGAAGCTCCTTTCACAGTAGTTTGAGATCTCTGCAATTGCACCTATGGGAAGGCAACATTTTTGAGGGGGCGGTGATATACCTTATCAAATCAAGCAGACCAGGTTTTGGTCCCACAGGGTCTCACCCCAGAAGTCTCATATGGATAGAATAAATTTTGTGCTAAGCATAGACAAAGCTATATCAGTGCCACATAACAGGAAGGGCACACACAAATTTGTACATTTCTTGCAGATTGCTGCAGCTTTAAAAAAAAAAAAAAAAGAAAATAAAAATAAAAAATCTAATTATCTTTTTATGCATAAAACCCCAGATTTCATCTACATGGAGGAGACATTTAAGAGTTACAAAATACAAGATATTTTGAATTGAATATGTGCTTATGATGCTACCTATCTTTCAGTGCAAAACATTTTCCCTAGTTCTGTGTTACTTAGATTGTTTCACATCATTCATAGGCACACAGATGAAGTTCTGCTACGATGAATCAGCTACCCAAGGCAGAGCATAGTTCTGGCATAGCATAACTTGGTTCTTTGGTCCTGCAATGAGGATAATTTCATTTAATCTCCTACAACACTTGAATGAAGTATAACCAGATTCTTTCCTGTGGTTTATAAAGTGATTGCCAATGCAAATTATATTATCTCAGTTTCTTCCTACAGTTCATTGATATTCTCAGTTTCTTTCTATGGTTCATTGATACAGATCAGCGAGGTGTTCCTTGATGTCTTCTCCCAAACCATATAGAAATTCTCTGGAGAGCTCCCTACAGAAAAATATTGCTTTACAGCATTGTCAAGAAAAGCTGACCTCTCAGAGAGAAGGATTTTCAGGACAACCATGGAAAGTGAGAAAAGGAAACACCAAGGAAGGCATCTATTTTCTACAGACTGTCTCTGCTGATCATAGTCCAGAATTTCTTTGCAATGAAGCTTCCAGTCTGGAAGACTGTGTGGATATGCAAAGGTCAGGACAGCAAGGGGAAGGTTTGAGGTGTATTTCTTGCCACATTTATGGTCAGAGGAGAATAATGACATTGGTCCAGGCCTTTCACCTCTAGACGCTGTATGACCTCTGACTTCTACACTTTCAAGAGATTCTAGTAGGGTGATGGAAAGCCAAGTTTTCCTCCTTAAGAGTGGTGATAGATAGAAGAGTGCAGGGACTCCCTCTATTTGCAACTTCTGGAAAAATAAATCCTTCCCATTCTCACCCTTACTTTGCACTGACCTTCTCAATTCACATGTTAAGGCAAAGATCCAGAGCCTCTACCAACTGGAAAAGAGGCCTGTAAATTTCATGTACACAAATCTGTGTAGCAGATTTCAGAGTGGTCCATGGTTTCTAAGGCAGATCAAAAAGTATAATTCTGGCTACTTTTTAACAAGTATTCCCTGATTACAAGTCTATTGACAGAGCCTGCAAAAAATACTGCCTTTAAATTTCTGTGCTTAGACATAAAGGAGGCATTTTGCCAAAATGAAAATCATTGGCCAAATTAGCATCGTGTGATCTTAGCTTTAAAATGACCCTGATGCTGCATAAACAAGATTACATAAGGGTTCAGAGGTATGTGAAGCAGTTCAGTAGTGCCATCTTGAGGGGAACTTCTTGATGTTATGTATAATTCCAGATCTCAGATCATCAGCATTTGCCTGTGTTTTATTAGTTGGAAATAAGTCAATGAACTACCTCAGAAGGATGAGGTACAGTAGATTCAAAAATGGATTAAAACATGCCCTTATTAGCAAAAGAGAAGTCAAAGTCAGGACTAATGCATTTTTATTGCTGCAGAAAATTATAGTCTGAGAAATAGAATGTAATGTTTTCCACTTTTAGCTGTTTATTGCAAAGCCACTTAGTAATATGAATAAAGCCCTGCAAAACATTAACACTAATTTAGACCATAAATACCTTTGTGTCAGAAGGGAACCAGCAGAAGCAGAGTTGATGCCAGAGTCTCACAGAATTCTGTTTATTTTTTTTAATCATTATTTTCATCTAGGATGCAGACCAGGATCTGTTTATTCTAGTCTGACTTTCAGTAGAATTATAACCATACATCGGAAATAAGACTGATTAATTTATGGAGTGGCAAATGGTCAGAATTATAAAAGAGGATTCTTACAATTACGATCTGCTTTGTTTTCCATCCATTCCTATCTTCCCCATCACACTGGTCTGGAAGTGCCATGCACCATCTGGTAGCATAAAGTCAGTAAACATCAAAAGTGGTTTTCATTTTTCAGATCTGTCAGCTGGTGACAAGTAGGGCAGTTTAGAGATCATTCAGATTTTTCTTTTTCTTTTACTTGTGAGGGCTCTGTTCTTATCCATAAACATTTTGCATTTCCTGACCAAAGTCAGAAATAGCAGCAAATAATGGAATTTCTTCCCTCCCCACCCCCCATTTCCATCTTTTAGCAAGAGCAGATTTCCACCACAAAAACAGTGCATCATCTTTAAGAGCTTAGATGCTGATGACTTGTTTGTTACTTGACATGCACAATCACCAGAGCTGACGTATGATTTATTGATTATCTATGAAAGGACAGACAGCTGTGAACTTTGATGCTTCTGTAAATATCACCATCACTACAGTGTGAATGCATGCAGTGTGTGATCTTACAGCCACACACAATTCCTCTGGGACCTCTGTGTGGAACTAAACACAGAAATTCAAGTCACCTCTTCACAAGACCCAAGCACATTCATTTATTACTGAGTTTACCAGGATTAAGGGTATTTAGTGCCTTTAGGAAACTCTGCCAAGTCCAAGACTGTTGTTGGAAGAAGCAGGAAGGCAGAGGGAAAGAAGACAGCTTCCCTTCAAGGAAAAATTAAAAGGAAAAGTGAACATCCCCTTGAATGTAAGTGTAGATGACTTCAGAGCAATCTGATTTCCTGGTATACTAGTGTGATATTAATTTCCCAAAAGAGGCTCTTTGAACAAGGAATAAAATTTGTGGTAAATGTCATCATATTGTACTGATCAGACACCACACCATGACTTTTGGTATGTTGTAATTCTTCAGAGCTGGCAGAGTACTCAGTCCCTGTATGATACCAAATGCAATGATGTTTCATCCACATTCTGGTGTTAAGTATTCAAAATACTGACATTGAATAGCGTGGCCACCAGGACCAGGGCAATGGTTGTCCCTCTGTACTCAGCACTGGTGAGGCCACTCCTCAAATGCTGTGGTCAGTTTTGGGCCTCCCCACTACAAGAAACACACAGAGGTGCTGGAGTGAGACCAGAGAAGGGCGATGGAGCTGCTGACGAGTTTGGAGCACAAGTCCTGTGAGGAGTGGCTGAAGAAGCTGGAGTTGTTTAGCCTGGAGAAGAGGAGGCTCAGGGGTGACCTTGCCACTCGCTCCTGAAAGGAGGTTGTGGGAGTCACCTTCTTCTGCCAGGCAACCAGAGACAAGAGGACAGTCTTAAGCTGTGCCAGGGGAGGGTCAGGTTGGACATCAGGAGGAATTTCTTCACGGAAAGAGTCATTAAGCAGGCAGTGGTGGAGTCACCATCCCTGGAGGTGTTCAAGAAATGACTGGACATGGTACTTAGACTGCTATGGTCTAGTTGACATGGTGGTGATACGTCAAAGGTTGGACTCAATAATCTTAGAGTAATCAGCTGAAAAATAACAAATACAGAGAAAACAATTGTTCATAAATCTCCTTGAATAAATTCCTGAAAGAGTGCTGAAGAATACTTTTGCCTGTATCCTTTTGAAGTGCAATTTGCTTGAAAGATATGCAGAAAAAAACATATTTTTGCTTAAGTGGGAACTATATATTGACTGTGTAGGCCCAGGGTATCAGTACGTGCCTTCCTTCTTTTTTTTTTTTTTGCTTCTTTCTCATGTCTTACATTCTTTTTGCTCTTCACCCTGAGTCACATTCTTAGGAATAAAATCAAATTTGTAGCCTCTGAACTACAACCATTTATGAAGGTGAGGGCCTGTCTTCTGGCTTCATTGTCTTTTATACCTTATTGTTAGTCATTCTAGTGTCTGAAATTAAAATTTCTAATCAATATTACAAAAACAGTGTGAAACTGAAATTTAAGTGAAAGAAATAAAAATGCTAGTGCTTATTAGAAGTAGATAAATTTTTCATTAAGAAATATTTTACCCATTTTCTGAATTTATTAATAAACCTAATTTTCCTTACTCACTGTGAAAGGGACAGTGAAAAATACCTAGGGCTATGTTTCTAAGTCCTTGGTATGTGATGATCTATACTTGATAGATGTATCAAGTCATTTTGAAATAAATAGGTAATAACATTTTTGCTAGGTTTGAAGTAATGTTTAATTCTTTTTTTTCCCTGTGGAATTAAAAATCATTTCCATCAATACAGGGTGCAGATAAACAATTACCTAAATTATGATGTAATGTTATGTACATGTAATGTAACTTCTTCCCCTGGCCCTCACTATAACTAAAAACTCTACCTAATCCTGCCCTGGGAAAAAGGTTTAAGTATACACATACACATGAAAGGAGGAAACTTAAGGGAAGGCTGTCTTGAAAATATGTGAAACTTTACATTTTTTACTTATTCTTTCCATAGAAATTACCACAAAAACCTGAAGTTTGGACAGTGGAGAATGCACTGAATGCAACAAAAGACTTTTAAGAAAAATACACAGAAGAAAGAAGGAGCTTTTCTTCCCTTAAGTGTTTTTATGGGTATTTCTCACCGCACTTCCCAGTATATGCTATCCAAAAAGACTGCTACAACACTGATATCCACAAGTATTTATATCATCTTAGTTTCCTTTAGAATATTCTTTCTGTTCTGTTTGCAAATAACTGATCTGCAATTTGGCAGTTTCATTTAACTGTATTTCTTAACCTCACCATCCAAGTTAGTAAGTGAAATGATTTTTCTAAAGTATAAAACACATAGTCCCAGTTGCCAGGAGTTCCCTTGATGCTTCTCTTGCCATTTATTTTTAATTTTAAATGTCCACCCTCAAAGGAATGGGGTGAAGGATGAATGTGCCAATGTGTTTCCCTGACCTCCAGTCCAACATCACTGCCTGAAAACTGAGAACCATCTGCTTCAGAGTGATAGTTGCTCCTACCAGAGCAGTGTTTCCCAGAAGCAAGTTCTGTTCACAGGTTTGCTGTTTCAAGCACAGGAGGTGTGTTATTACATCAGCCAAACACAAATCTGAACAAAAATTAAGCTTGCACTGTATTCCTGGGAAAATCATTCTGCAGTAGTGAATAAATGTAGGAAAAACTTTTCTCGATGGATCTGTCCTACTGAATGTGAAGGTTTGCACTCTTCTTCTGCAGGTTTCCTATAGAACTGCAGGCACAGCCCATGAGAAAAACAAATCCCAAACTTTTTTCAATTTTTACTTTAACTATCAGGACTTTCAACCCCACCAAAAACCCAACCCACAACAGATTGTCATTTCATCTTACTCATATATTTATGCTCCAATCAGAAATTCATAAATGCAGTGGTGATAGCAATTTTGTTGGTATTTAAGTATGACTTTCTCTTGCAGTAAAGAAGCTATGTCCTCAAGAAAGGATCCTATTCCAGCAAATTTACTGTGCCAGTATGGTGCTTTGCAGCCCTTCAGAAAAGTTGCTGAACAATGGGAGAAGGAAGGGAGAAAACTCATGAACAAGGAAATACTGAGAGCATATTTTAAAAGTACAGTACGATAAACACTCAGTTTGTCATAATGATACAAAGATTTTGAATAACTCAGAAAACTCCCTAGGATTTTGTTTATATCTGACCATATCTACAACACATAAAGTTCAAGATTTCTTTTACTAAATGGCAAGATACAAACAAGCATTGTGCTTCACTGCAGGGAACAGTCTACAAGGCTGTACATAATTCTGAACAACAAAATTACACACGTTTAAATGAAGACTTAATTAGACATAATGTTTTAACTGTCTACATGAAATACTGTATTTGATTTGCGCTTGCATTTTAACATCAGTTATTTCTGACTCTACGTACATTAAAGCCTTATTCATTCATGACTGGTTGCAAACAATAATCTGATAAACATCAGCTTTAACCCCTTGCATGACAGCCTAAGAAAATGAGACCCTGATCTTGACTAAGGTCTTAATAAGCTATAATAAGACAAAATGATACAAGTTTCTCCTATAATTTCTGTCAGAGGTCATCAATCTGTATTCAACAAAACCATTATTGATATTTGATGCCGATGAGTTCCTAGTTCAGTAGCTGAAAAAAACCATATGACACATTAAGCCCATTCTTTTTTTTATGTGAGACCCATAATTAATAGGACCAAATCATTCTCCACAGATAATTAATTCTCATATAATTTCCCAGGGTGACTGACATTTCATGTAAATACTTCTTTGGATAGGAGAATGCAAAAAAAAAGGGTTTAACTGCTGAACAGAGAGCTGCAACAACACGTTTCCCTATTGTGTCCTCCCCCAGTCCCTTTGCAAATGGCTGGAGAAACGGTCTGTAATTTGAAAGAGGAAAGGGATTGACAATGCTGAGAGAACCCAAAGGACCAAAAGCCAAGATTACAGAAGTTTTGAAAGCATATCACGAAGTGTAATGTCTGCGTAACCCGCCTGTGGTGATAACATCTCACCACAGTCTTTTGGTGTTTTTAAGCACGATGGCTGAGCCAACCCTCTACAGTACATCAGTGCTATCAAAGTGTGCAATCCTGTTCCCTCTTCCTCATCTTTGGAGGAGGCTCTTTACTGAGCTGATGCAAGACTCTGTCCACCAAACCCATAAAAATTTCAAAATCTACCTAAAATCCATATTAATCAGTTAAAACAGCCCAGTGCAGAAGCAAAGGAGCACCAGAGTTTGCCACAGAAATGGCCAGTGTGAGGAGAAGGGGACAAGGGCTTCCCCTACTGCCATCCATGACCTGCCTGCAGAGCTCACCTCCTGCAGACCTGTCCACCAGAGTCTAACACCCACAAAACACCCTGACAACCTCTTTTCCCAGCTAAAGAGAAGGAAAAGGAGGGCAAGGAGGACAAAAAGCACTCACATGCTTTCTTGTTCCCTCTATCTTCGGAAGCAGATGGCAGCACTTTGCACACCCTCACAGAGCAGGCAGCTGTGCAATTAGGCAGCTGCTTTTTCCACACAACAGCTTGAAGTTGGAATCCTAAAAACTTCAGGAACATACCCTATGAGGAAGTTTGTATTGGCTACTCTTGCAGTGGGAGAGAAAAATACTTTGCCTCATCTGCTGGGGACAGACACCTTGCAGATTCAGATTCCTTTAGGACCTGCAGGAGGGACTTCATGCTGCAACAAAGCCAGCATATAAAATCTGAGGATCCAAACCCATTTTAGCTTGTTCTGATGAAACAGTGCTGACTGGTGACATCACACAGTTTGTGTGCCTGCATGTCTATCTCTAGTTCTTATTACTTTTTTAATCACTTCCAATGACTCTTATACAAGGGACAGAGGTCTCAGGGATGTTAAGTTCCTCTGGCTATCAAGAAGAGAGAGTGTGGGTATTGACCAAAGGAAGGGCTGGAGCAAACTGACTTTTTGGGTGAGGACATGTGAAAGCTCAACCTCAACATAGAAGTGTAAAATCAAGGATTTGTTGGTTCTACTGACTCCACAGAAACATCATGAGTATAAGACTTGGTAGAGGCTGACTATATAAGGCTGACTGCAATATCAGTCATCTTTTCAGGTCTGGAGACCAAGTAGTTTAGTTCCCCGCTCATGGAAAAACAGGAGAACAAAGTAATAAATTATAATATTTTTGTATCTTTGCAGACATATTCTTTCTTGTCCCATAAGATACATGAAGAAAATGCCTCACAGATAAAATACAAAGGCTTTATCTCAATTATATTTTTATAGAGACCCCAGGATTCATGCAAAATTATAGCAAAATCCATGTGTAAATCACAGCTTTTTGGATAATGCTACCTGCTACTTAACGTGAGGATTTTTGCTGGAAAAAGAGTGCTGGATTTAGCCCCATACTACTCAATACAGGGCTTTGCAGTTTTAACAGGTTTTACAGTACCTTTTATTTTCTGCCTTTTGGAAACTATTTAAAAATTGATGTGAAGGCACGGGAATAAAAATATAAAAATACAGCAGATCTGTTAGGTCACCAAATCCATCTATGTGGCAGGACAGAACAGTTCTCTGTGACAAATTCACCCAGCTGAGTTTAGCAGTCGTAGGCAATTGGACAACCAGCACTTTCCCTTAGATTATAATTTTTTCAGACCGTATGTTGTGTGCTCCATTTCATTAATTCAACCATATTTTTTCCTCTTCCTTTTAAATAAAGATTGCAGCACTCACATGTCAAGCTGAAGAAGACATTATTCTAACAGTAACATCTAACATCTGTTTTTGGCAGGCACTATGGGCAGTTGGCAGCAGCTCTGTGGTTCCCTCCTTATGTAAATGATCATGTGCTGGTGGCTGTCTAAGATAACATTGCTGGAAGACAAAGGAAGAAAAAGTCCTTTTCCTTTTACTTGATGCTTACTGTTAGCTAGAACATAAGGACTTTTGCATGTTGAGCAGACAGCCTCATTTTCACTGTATGTGGGCCAGATCTGGCTTCAGGGGAACCGAAGAGAGCCCTGTGCAAGCAGGAATATTCACTAAAATATTTATCAAAGGGAAATGATTTTTAGGGTCTTATTTATGCACAGAGCTATTTACTGTAAAACAGGAATGCTAGGGAACACTGCCTGACACAGAAGCAGCAAAGAAATTAAGATGTGCACCCTCCAGTCCACACATCAGATGTAAAATCCTTTCCAAGACTGGAATAAATTTGTAAAAGGTAAGTTCATTGGATGCAAGTGATTGCTCAGACCTTTCGAATATGCTTGTAAAAGACAGCAAATACAGAGTCCCACTAACTGGGAAAATCTGGCCTTTGCTGGGCATCACATGGGAAGTATATTATGTATAAGTCTCCCTCTGATTCTATGCATTGATGTATATCTGATGTATGCAATAAACCCAGGATAACTGGGGAAATTCTGCTCTGTGTTGTACAAGAACACAAACCAGAGGGTCCTTTCTCCTTATCTGTATAGATCACTGACATGCAGCTTGTGAAATCTCAGCATTTTTAGCTCTTGCAGAGATACAGTTTCCAAAGATATCACTTCTCTGAGGTGTTTTGGAGATTCTCAAATTGACTCTACTCCTAGACTTTGTGACAATACTGCCCAGGCTTAATTCAGCTGAAATACTAACGGTGGATGCAGTGAGAGCATGAGCAGACCTACAGGACTATCATGCCTGCACAGTGAAATTGTCGATGAGGCCTTCAGCTCCAAAAAGCAGGTGCTGGCCTGAGAGCGTAGAGAGTTTCATATTAATTAGCCCAAGGTGTTCTGAGATGATACTGCCACGGTCCTGCCTTGCCCTCTGTCTCGCTGCATCCTACCACCTTGTATTTCTGTACCTGTGCTGGTGGTTTTTTTAAACTGTAGCAGGTAGCTTACATGGCCAAACACTGATTCTAGGAGGAACATGGGCTCTTAAGTCAGAGCAAAGCTCTGTGCTAGCAAACGGCCATTTTAGCAGCTCACACTTGTCTCAGAGCTGCATTGTGCCATGCTGATGCTGCTCACAAGTACTGAGGAATACACTTTGCAGTTTCAGACTCTGGATAAATACCTCTAATTAGGTCTGCACTGTCAGCTAAAGGTGTTTTTCCCCAGCTCTCAGAATACAGCTTTACCATCACAAAAAGACCTCAAAGCTGTTAGAAGCATGGCTGTGGGTAGCTATATTTAAGTGTTGTCATGCAGTCCAGCCAATAGTTTTAAACAAAATTAAATAACTCCAGTGTTTGGCATCTGAGTGACATAAATGTCAGTATGAAAAGCCAGTTGTGATGCTGTGTGGCAGTAAGAGCCCCAAAAGAAAGAACCATGGAATTTGAAGTAGTGGATGAAGATCAGTTTAGATTAGAGCTTTTCTATGATGCTGCTCTAGGTAAAAAGCAAATCGAGACCATTTCACAATTTGGCAAAGTTCACGCTTCACCATGTTCATACACAGAAATTTTTAGAAAGATAAATTTGATGTAACTTTAGACTTGAGGTCTGGGTTCTGTTTTGGCCCAATTCTAATCTTGAGGTTAAGTTTCAACTCCAAGTATTCTACACAGCAGGAAGCAGAGTTTCTTTGGTTAAGTGGTCAAATAGAAGAGATATAGCTGCTGAGTATTCTCTGTTCCCTCCACCTGCACTGGTATAATAAGAATGCCCAGTGACTTGCAGCACTGGGCTTCAACCTTCTGCAACAATTTGTTTGCCTCATCAGTGAAATGCTGCTAATTTCTCAATTTTCTTCAGGGACTGTGTGTGCATTGGACAAGCCTAGACATTTCACTGTCAGCTTTTTCTGCATGTTTACACCAATCTTTCTATCTAAATGCCATCCTAAACTATGGAGAACAATGGTGGGGACATGCTGTGCATACTGCTGTTAGAAAAGAGAAAAGAATGAGCAGAAGGACAGTAGGAAGCTGAATGGCGTGAAAACGAGAACATGACTAAGTGACTTACCATTCCAGTTGCCTTTCACCAAATGTGTGTAATCAATTGCAGTGAGGTAGGGATGGTTAACATTACAAAAGGTCTAGTAGTGGATTTGTCCAATATTGTCTTTCCCAAGGAGTAACCTCAGATGCCTAAAAAGAATATGCATGGGTTTAGTAACAAAGACTTGAGGTTGGACTACTTCACTTTTATAAAATGATTTATATTCCAGATTTTAGGTGTCCCTGCCACAGTGATTTTATTCTGAGGGAGCAAGTATCTTCTCAGTGCTTGCAAAACTATGTCTACAAATTTGACTGAAGACTGCACTTTGCAGTGACTGAAATTACAGTACTAAAAGAAATTTATATATTTCATTGCATTTGAGTTTTATACAGAATGTACAACAATAACAATCACAAGTATGCTTCACAGGAAAATAAGACTGTACTTGGAAACATCACCATGGAAATGTCCTCTTGCTCTCCAAGCTAACTCATGTCCTCTGAAAGCACAAAACCCAAAAACTTTAGATTTTCTGGTAAACAGGAAAATTCCAGGTTGCACTAAAAATGATAACCAAACATTTTTGGCCTTCATATTCAATTTAACAGGACCAGAATATCTATGAGAATGTCACCAGAACTAATCTAAAAATCCATTAAATCTGTAACTTTTATTCATTCATAATTTTAAAACTATGAAATCTCCCTTCTGTGGAACTTTGTGCTTTTTCAGAAATCCAATTCTCCATTCATTATTTCAGCAGAGAAATTCCTACCAGCTCTAATTCACATCCAGAAATCACAAATCAGTTCTGAGTCTCTAAAATAGGAAGCCTTCTGAGTAATTTCTCATTAAATGTATTTGCATTTCTATCTTGAACTGAGAGAAAAAAGCCTCAGAGACATTTGATCCTGGCTTGTTCCAAGTGAAGATCTATATGAGCCTTCAGCTTGCATATAAAATAGTCTGTAGAAATTAAAGATGTTTAGAAAACATGCTAATTTTCTGAAAAGCTGAAATATAGAGGGTCTGAGCATTGACCAGATATAGGTATTTGGTAACAATCTAAAACAATTCCTTTGACATTAATTGAGTTTCTATTTATTATGCTACAAGCAACATCAGAACCTGGCCTAATTTCTGAAGTTGCTTCCAGTACTTATTGCAGAGGGAAAAATCTGTCATTAGAGTTCTGTTAAATGACTTCAATATCATTACATCACAAACTTAATAGCATGTGTCTCAATAATTTTCAAGATTAGTGAAAAACATGGGCACAAAAAAGAAACCTGAGCTTTCTTATGTAATGCTTCTATTGCCATTTTTTTCTATTGTCATAAGGAGCTTCTTTTCCTCAGTGCACTACAAAAGAAACCTCTTTAGACAGCTTTCTGCTGACTTCTTCTTTTATCTGTAAATGCTTTCAGTGACTAGTTCACATATCTATTTTTTTTTCTGCAAGCAAAATAGTCTTCTATAGCCTCAATGAACCTGACAGTGAAAAGCACTAAAGTTGGACTACACAGGGTCATATCACAGCTTACTGAGAAACGTAGGGCCACCAAAAGGAGATAACTCTAGACAGCACAGGGGGCCAGGATAGCTCCAGCTACAGTCCTGCCTCAAGGAAGCATCTCATGAGTACCCACTTTCCATTTCAGTAATCCATCTTTGTATAATATACTTATTGTTCATGGCCATCAAGTAAGGCAGGCAGCCCTCATCCCATTACTATTTTAGCTCCAGGGTGAGGCTTATTTTTCTTATCTACAAAGAGGATATTAAGGAGTGGAATACATACACATAGTTCTCCTTAGGTTTATTGTGTTCAGCTTACTACCCTGTCAATCATGCCATTTTTGTTTTGTTATCACTTTTCCTAGTTTAGTGCCATAACCTCAGGCTCTGATCTCATCAGATCTCACAAACTAAATAGGGTCAGGCTAGGTCAGTATTCAGACAGGAAACTTCCAAGAAAACTCAAATGTTTGCAGGAAGGAGTACTTTTCCTCCCATGCTGTATTTTTCAGCCTCAATCAGTACCTGACATTACTGAGCCAACATCAGTGAATGATTTTCAATGTTGACAGACTTCATGTCTGAAGTGAAACTCATCTTGAACACACTCTAAAACAACAATATTTATTTCAGTGGGGTCTTTCATTTTTCAGTTGCCCTACTCTCTGTGGTTGCCTTCACTGCCTGTCTGCAGATCTTTCTGCCAATACTGTATTTTTCCCCTCATTGATAATGGTCACTGAGAGCTCCTAGCTTAGACTTCCTTCTTCTCTAGGCCAACCACAACTCCTAATGCCACAGGATCAGGTTCCAATTATCGACGACAGCCTCCCTCACAGGACATTGGCATTTCACTGTATTGAGGAAACCTGTGCAACTCAGTGTGTTCCCCACAACACAGTGGACAAGTCAGTTGGCATTTTGGTGATTTATTTGAAACTTAAAGCCATTGTTGATAATTTGGAAAACATACACCAACTTTATTCACAAAAGCTATTACTGCCTTCTACATGGGAGTCATGGGAATATTGAATAAAATAGTAAGAATCATAGAACCTGTGCTTCTGACCTTATGCTAGTTATAGACATTATTCTCAGCTTGTCTTTTCAGAGGATAAATAGATGCAATAGAAGTTTATTTTTATTGTTGAAATGTTGTTTTTACTATAGTTATAGGGCAGGAGGCAACATGATCTCATAACCATGATGGTAAAATGAGAATTGGGATATTTGGGCAATATCATAATGATTTTGCCACAGTCATCACTGTTATCTTGAACAAATCACCATTTCAGACTATGACTTCCATGTTTCAGAGCTTCAGTTACTCACAAATAGATAATCATAAAGCTGGGGAAAGAAACAGACTCAGGGGCACATCAGCCTCAGCCAACAACTTCACAACCTTCCCTTGGTTACATTTAGACCATCACAAGAAAAGTTGGTAGTGTCATCATCTGCCAACAGTTTTTATGTCACTCAGTGCCCCATCTATAAAATAAGGCCAAATATACTAGACATATATACCTTGGAAAATTCTTTGCATACCTTAAATAAACAATTCTGTGTAAAGACACAATACATCCCTCACAGGTAGATGTGATATGTCCGTGTACTTATTAGCATCTTACTCTTTTTAGTACTGACTAAAAGTAAGCGAGTGGAGCCAAATACAGAGCAAAGTGCGTCTTAAGTAGGTCTGAATTTGGACCACAAGGGTTGAGCAATTTGCCAAGGACTGCAAATAATTTTTAGAAAAGAAGCAGGACTTCATTAATTTCTTTTAAAGTTTATTCTTTGTTTGATTTAGGTTCTTTCCCTTGAGTAAACAGTACAACCACGACATTAAAATGTTTTATAAATGTAGAAATTTATGGAGTTATAAACAATGAATTGTGAACCTATCACTTGAAAACAATGGAGAGAAATGGACAAAGTACAAAAAAGTTTTTGCACTGACACTATGCACCATGTACCTTAAAGAAGCTGTCTGTGATTTGTTTTCTTATTTCACATTTTCTCAGTATATAAATCCTGCTAGAGAGCTTATTGCTTGTTTACATCAAACTTTTGACCCAGTAATGAAACTTCACACAATGCCACAAGCAGAAATAGTATTGAAAGGCGTGAAAAGAATGGGTCCATTGGGATTTCTATTTATTTTAAACAGTTCTCTATATCAACATCCATCTAAAGTTACCTGTCTTTATCCATTAATAGCCACTGACTGTTAAAATGTGTCCCAGATTCTGTTGGCTTCCGCACTACAAACATGCTGCCTTCTTTGTCAAGAACCACTTTTAGATAAGGGCATGTGGCAGATTACTGTTTCTACTGTTCCTTCCTCGCCATTATGAATCTCAGCATGTTGTCCTCATGTTTTACAGAATTTCACAAGATCCTCTATGTGATGCAAAATTTTCACTTTACATGGACTAAAGTACCTCACGACAATTCCCAAGGGACAAACCCTCATCAACTGACAACACTTAAATGTGAGATACAGAATGGAGAAAACTAATACAGCTTCCATCTTATTTTCACAGCTGGACTCTTATGAATTTTTGACCCCAGTGTGTTAGACATTAACAGGACTGATTTTTGATTCAGCATTTAAGCTTCACTTCGACTTTTTATTCCCACTGCCTGATGATTACTATCTCTGATCCCACTATGAAAGTTTACCAGTCACAAATCCCTATAATGTGTAACCTTTATACTGCCTTGATTTACGTTAATCTGATCTACCAACAAATGGACACATCTGTTTCATTCTGACAAAGTTGATTTATGTAGACATGTTGACTTTTGTACTTTCCAATGCTGCATTCCCTTTACTGGGTTTCTGGCATTGTGTCAGCTAGACAGGGCTGGCTTTCCTGCATTTTTTTATCCAGCTGGGAGATATTTCAGTGCTTGTAAAAATTAGGATGTTGAACTCCTAAAATCAATGCATTTGTTACTCATGTGGACAGTTAAATAATGTTCTTTTTCACTTCCTAAGATTTCTACGCTTTGATTTTCTTCCCACTTTGGTTGATGTAAATCATTAACAATGCAGCTAAAATGATGTAAATTACAGTGGTGGAAAGGCAGAAATTTAGATGTAATTGATGCCTAATTATTTTAAAACATTTAGAGCAAACTTTGGTACCAAGAGGTACAAGAGTGCAAAAAATATCTCTGCACTGCATTTGCCAGGTCAGGACTCCCATCTTCTGACAGAAAGCCATGCTTTGTGTCCTGTTTCCAGCCCTTCACAAAAGCTACATCTGCTTTCCAGCCCTTCACAAAAGAAACATCTGAACCCAGGCTCCCACTGGGGAGATCATACTCTGATAATAATCCCAGTTGAGTAGAGAAGAACAGAACAGCAGAAGTATTGCATATCAGCAATGCAGCATCAGGACTGTGCATCCAGGCCACCTACAATGGAAAAGGATGGGGCAGAAATATCACAGAGATATATGCATTTTCACATAAAACTGAGGTAAAGAGCAGCTAAGAATACTTCAGTGAGAGAAGGGCTTCAGGAAAGCTTCTATTCCCAGTAGCTAAGTGAAATGCCTTTTTCCACAGTTCAGTGACAGAGAGAAGTGACAGAGAAACTCAGGTGTCTGCACACTGTCCTGATGGCATCAAAAGAAGTATTTTCATTCTTAAGAACATCTAAGAACTATACATGGAAAAGGCAGTATATGTGTTTCAGGTATAACCAAACCAGGTTTTAAAGGAGATTTTATAATACCACAGAAAGCTCTGTCTCAAGAGATCACAGAATCATAGAATAGTTTGGGTTGGAAAAGACCTTAAAGATCATTGAGTCGAACCATTAACCCAGCACTGCCACGCATCACTAAACCATGTCCCTCAGCACCACATCTACACATATTTTAAATATGTCCAGGGATGGTGACTCCACTGCCTCCCAGGGCAGTCTGTTCCAGTGCTTGACAACCCTTTCCATGAAGAAACTTTTCCTAATATCCAGTTTAAACCTCCTTTGGCACAGCTTGAGACCATTTCCTCTCATACTGCCACCTGGCTACACCCTCCTTTCAGGCAGTTGAAGAGAGCGATAAGGTCTCCCCTGAGCCTCCTTTTCTCCAGACTAAACACCCCCAGCTCCCTCAGCTGCTCCTCATAAGACTTGTGTCCCAGACCGTCCACCAGCTCTGTCACCCTCTTCTGAAGCCTCTCCACCTCAATGTCTTTCTTGTAATGAGAGGCCCAAAATGGAATACTTGAGGTGCGGCCTCACCAATGCCGAGTACAGACGGATGGTCAGTCGCTTTCCTGGTCCTGCTGGACCACACTATTGCTGATCTAAGCCAGGATGCCATTGGCCTTCTTGGCCACCTGGACACACTAGCTCATGTTCAGCTGGCTGTTGACCAGCACCCCGAGGTCCTTTTCCATCAGGCAGCTTTCCAAACACTGCCCCAGCCTGCACTGTTGCATGGGGTTGTGACACAAGGGCAGGACCCGGCACCGAGCCTTGTTGAACCTTTTACCTTTGTCTTCAGCCCATCTATCCAGCCTGTCCAGGGTGCTCCAGCAGATCAACACTCACACCCAACTCGGTGTTGTCTCCAAACTGGCTGAGGGGGCACTTGATTACCTCGCCCAGGTTGTTGATGGAAATATTATTAAACAGGACCTACCCCTATTCTGAGCCTTGGGGAACCTCACTTGTGATCAGCTGCCAACTGGATGTAACTCCATTCACTGCCACTCTCTGGGTCTGGCCATCCAGCCAGTTTTCCACCCAGCAAAGAGTGCACTTGTCCAAGCTATGAGCAGTCAGTTTCTCCAGGAGAATGCTGTGAGGAATGTTGTCCAAGGCTTTACTGGTGTCTGAGCAGACAACATCCACAGCCTTTCCTCATCCACTAAGCAAGTCACCTTGCCATAGGAGTTAGTTCAAGTTAGTCAGGCAGGACCTGCCTTTCATAAACCCATGTTGGCTGAGTCTGATCCCCTAGTTATCCTGCACATGTTGTGATGGCACTCAGGATGATCCGATCCATGACCTTTTCCAGCACTGAGGTCAGACTGATAAACCTGCAGCTCCCTGGCTCCTCCTTCTCACCCTTCTTGTAGGTGTCATACCGGCTAATTTCCAGTCAACTGTGATCTCCTTGGTTATCTGGGACTGCTGGGAAATGATGGAGAGTGGCTTGGCCAGCACTTCCACCAACTCCCTCAGTACCCTTGGGTGGATCCCGCCTGGCTGCACAGATTTATGTGTGTCTAAGTGGTGCAGTAGGTCCCTGACCATTTTGCCTTGGAGTATGGGGGCTTCTTTCTTCTCCCCATCACTGCTTTCCAGCTCAGGGGGCTGGGTGCATGAAGAACAACTGGTCTTACTGTTAAAGACTAAGGCAAAGAAGGCAATAAATACCTCAATCTTTTCCTCATCCTTTGTGGCAATTTTTCACCCCACATCCAATAAAGGACAGATTCTCCTTAGTCTTCCTTTTGTTGACAATGTATTTATAGAAATGTTTTTTATTGTCTTTCATGGCAGTAGTCAAATGAAGTTCTAGCTGGTCTTTGGCCATCACCAAGGCAAATGATATTATACCAGAGATTGAGCTCCAAGGCCTTGCCTGATGTAAGGGAATCCAGCCCACAGCACCACATTAGAGCCAGTCAAAGTAACTTCCCTGAATCTCATTTTGTGTGAACATTGGATCCTTAGATCCATCCACTTTGCTCTTTATTCCCAATCCCATTATGTCCTACCAGCTCCCGACACAGGCAGAGGCAGCTCCTGACACAGGCAGAGGTTAAGTTTTAGGGACATTGAAAATGTGGATTTTTGGTTCAGTGATCAAATCAAGAATTGTAACAAAATAAATTTTTGGCTTGGATCAAATTGACATGAAGCGGTTTATTTTTAGGTTATGCAACCATTTTTAATCTGCCAGCATAAGAATAATAGATTATGGAGATGGAACAGAGGAGGGGGAAAATGGTGAAAATAGTTTTGCATCCCCTTTTCTTTTTTTTCTTAGGACTTACTAAAAAACTCTACTATTTGCACTCTAGTTTCTCCTATTTTCTCTCCATATTCAGGGATTTTTAAATTTTTCTTTCAAAATCTGGAGAATGAAGCAGCCTGGGGAAGAACAAACGACAGAGGATTCAAAATTCCTCTACTAGGGTTGCCCAGCTGTACTCTGTAACTTCATGGACATTTCTTACTAGAAACTGTGGAAAAGAAACCAGACCGGGAAAGCACTTGGGCGACGCAAGGACAGGCACAAGTGGCTGTGATCTCGAGGCCAAGTGTGCCATCTAGTGTTGGATTGTGCTTGTCAAAGGGGAAGTGCCTGTTCATCTCTGCAAGGTTCTCAATATCCTCAATATGGAACATATCTTTCATCACTTACTGGACAGGCTACTGATATTAAATGTAAGGCTCAACAATAATAACAACAAATTTTCAGCCTCGTGACATTTGGGCAGTACGTGTGAATAATTTGTGAACACCTTTTATGTGAAAGCTGCTGATCAATATCTGGTGAGCACATCCAGAAAGTAATGAGACTTGTGCTGAATCAGAGCTGCACAACATTACAATAAAATACTTTGAATATACTGTGGCCTTTTTGATGGGCACTTATTTCAGAAAACTGTGGGAACTGATAGCCCAGTGTGATGTGGAACAGATTGTAACAACATACTTTTCCTGAAACTCCAGTAAGGAGGACAATGACCCAATTACCACCCTCATATGATGGAAAAATGGGTACAGAAAGTTGAATACATGCAGGCTGCCATTTTTTTTTTCCTTTTGGCTTTTGTCAGCTACTCCATATTCAGTTATGAGAGCAAGACAGATAGTCAAATCCAGAGCACCACTGTCATTCCAGCAGTTCTCTTAGCACAAATACTCTGCTACCACTGAGGAGCACAGACTTCTAACATACATTACCATAGAGTTCTCCTAAACAATTGCTAAAACCTCTCATGACACAATAAAGACAAATGTGAACACCCGAAATCTGGTGCATTCCCACAAATACTGAAGTGTAAATTCTTTCGGGTAAGGTGTCTTTGTTTCTTCAGTTGTTCCATTTCAGGCCCCTCAAGCAGAAATGCCAGGAAATATTGGGGATGAGCTGGACTGAAGGCAAGAAGTTGTGTATTTCAGTCAGAGAGATGAAGAAAGACTGCCTGTGAAAGTCAATGGAAACACTCATTTTAAGCATCTCTATCTTCTGGAGATATCTACTGCTAGAATTTGGGCTAACATGATGCAGGCACTACAGTGGCGGGCAAAGTAAAGAGAGAAAAAGGAGGGTAATTCAGACCTATTGAGTCACATTTCCCGTTTGTTTAGCATAATAAAACAGCACTGCTGTTAACTGTAAAGTGGCTTGATTATACACCTCATCTTGTGTAACTTAAACTGATGCCAAAAAAGTCACTCCTTTGCCTTCCTGTGGTGCTGTGCTCCCACCACAGGTCCAGTGATCCTGCAGCATCAGATTTTGCCAGGTCAGTGAGTTGATCCAACTGAAAACTAACTGGGGGTGGAAAAAGTTTTCTATCAGGTAGCCACCAAAAATTATGTCCTGCAGCAGATACTGGGGCAGAAAAAGCAGCCTAATCCTTCAAGGAAAATCACCTCTTTTAGCAGCAGCCCACAGTTCAACTGGCTTAAGAACAAATGAAACTATGCCCAAGACAGTAGTACTACAAACTGAATCAATACTAAAATTACAATTATTTATAGTACAGACAGTGATATTTTTAAAAGTCTGAACTGTATTCTTTGATGACAAAGAGTTTGCTTCTTTACATCAAGATCACATCAAAAGTCAAAAAACGTTTTTCTTCTCAGCAGTTTTTGATCTCATTAGGTGCCTAAAGTTTCCTTGATTGCCAAAATGCATAGAATATTGTAAAGATGGGCAATTAGAAGATTTCTTCAGTGAAATCCATTAGATGTTTTCTTCAGTTCAATGTTGTTCATAATCATTCAAGATTCCAAAGCTGAAAGCAAGCAGAAACACTGGGAGACACCATGTTTGTAGTGATCTTCTTGGATTTAAAGAAATCATGCCCCTATACAGCTACAAGAACACTCACACTAGCAACAACCCTAACTCTTCTTCAGGAGTAGGCTGGAAGCCCAAATCACTCAGTGAGTAGGCTAAAGTTCCCATGTATCCTTTTCTCAGCAGTGATCCAGTTTGGAGTTACTATTTGTGGGGAGTCTGCATGCCAAGGTCAAGTAGGTAACACACAGGAATTTGCAATGTTCCTCCCAGCTACTATTTTAGAAGCATGTTACAGCAGGACAGCTCTTGAGAGCAGCACATCTCCTGTAGGAAGCACTATTTCAGACTTTGATGTGCAGCAAAGATATAGTAGAAATATCATTTCCTTTCTCAATTTCAGCACCAATGATCACAGCAGTAATTCAAAGACCAAACCGAGGACTCATTTGCACTGAATATTAATGCAGGTGTAATAGATAAAAAAACTGGCAGGAGTAGTTTTCAGAACAATGCACCTGTCAGCCACAATCTTTGAAACAAATCCAAGTCTAACAGAGCAGCTTCTTTCCCTTTCTTGAAAAAGGGATTCAATAGGATCAGCTACGTCTTCTCAAAAGAAAACATTTGGACTCTTTGCTTTTACAGACTTTGATCCGATGTCAGAATGGCACTGATTTCAGTGGAGGCAAGATCTTAAAAAAGGTTGGGGCATTTAGCTGTCTTTGAAGCTAGGTGTTCATTTTTGTCACAGGACTTACTTGACAGCCTGAAGACGAAAGTCTCTTTTCATGCCAAAAATAGAATAAATGCACCATTTTAGAAAACTGCTCACACAGCCCTGCCAGCTTGCCTTGACATTTTGGTGCAGGACTCAACTTGAGCTTCACAGAGAAGCTATTTCCCAGGTAGTTTGCCTCATCATCTCTGCCAAAAAGTCTAGTGCAGGTGCTTATATCATAGTAGTGGTATGGAGCTGCTTCAAATCCAAGTGTCTGCTGGACAGAAAACAGGCAAGTGAGCCGTTTGTTAAATATCACCAGTCACTACTGGTTTGTAACCAGACCCTGCACAGGTGAAACTCCACTGAAGTAAATTGAGCTCTGCAAGCAGAACACTTGACCGGAGGACTGATTTCATCAGTGAGTATAAAGTAGTCTGGTACTGGCGGTCATTCAATCTACCTGCAAAAAACAGCTTGTAACCCAAAGAAACTAAAGAACTAAACCTGCTTACAACTTCAATTTTCACGTGAAGGTAGATTTCAAATGCTACAATGATAACATGTGCAATTTTCATAATAAAATAGTGAGAATTAAATGGCCACTTTTATGCATGGATCCTTTAAGAGAGCCCTTCTGGCAAAACAAGACACCTTTTCCTGTCAATATCCTGAAGTACCCTCTCTCCCTCCTGTTATACTTTGGTGAAAGAATACTTCATGTCATCTCCATTACTTTCATGCTTAATGGCATTGCAATGAAAGAAATGACACCTTACAGAATTAGGACCCAGACTAGCATCCCTTGAAGGCTGAGTTTCAGATCATTATTTCTGCTGACACTGTGCAGCTGTTGCAGAGGGGTTTTTTTCCTAGGAGCAACTTCGGGTGTTTTGTTTTGTTGGTTTTTTTTTTTTCTTTTCATTTTTTTCTTCACAGAAATCTTTAGCAGGAAGAGGAAGGCACGGCTTGTTGGATCAGTGATGTAACACCAGCTGACAGGTGGGTTTCAGGGAACTCTCTGGGGCCATGGCCTCTTTAGTGGTTTTACCACTCTAAACTCAATTACAGTGGAGTTTCACGCTCCACAGCAAACTCCAGTCCTTTTTTGATAAAAACTCTACAAAGTAAATAAGTCATGATGATGATATGGGTCTACCATTTAATATTCATTGAAGTACATATGTTTGAAAATTGGAAGCTGAGTTTAATCCATTTTCATATTTATATCAACATGCAGCTTTAAAAAAGATATCTTTCCTTTTCTCAGAGAATCTTGGCAATTTCTGGTCAGACAAGATAAATAAAGATGTAAAAAACTCACTTAGAATATAAGGAGAAGACCCAAGGAGATTTAAAATGCAAATCTTAAAATACATATCCTAGATCTACTCACTTTCAAGGGAGAGCACACCTCCCTTCTACATGGCTTTTGGTTTGATTGAAATGATATAAAATACTTTCAAGGATCCATAATTCTTGATGATATATGCGTAATTTGATCACTATCTATTTACTCCTTATTGTACAGTGCACTGACAGTATAACAGGTAATATATTTTATAAAGGGACTTTTACATTCATAATCAATTTCTTCCCTCATTTAAATATTAGCTTGATGTCACTTTTCTGTCTTTGACATAATTAAGTCAGTAATATTCAGAATTTGGTTGTGCATAGCTATGATAGTTAAATCAAAACACACAAGGAGTAGTCTCTGTGAGAATCACACAAAAAACTGGCAAAATAAACAATACATTGCTCTAAAATAACTAAAAAATTCTAATTTTCAAAATCTCACCTCATATAGCATTAAGTTTTAATCGTTATTTTGAAACATCAGAGAGGTTTCCCTGTCCACATTTACAAATCTTCAGGAGAAATGAAAACAAAGACGTAGTAAATTTTCCTTTGTCTTGGTGTTTTATTTTAGATGACTGAACAATAAATGAAGCTGGTGAAAAAAGAGTTAACCTAATGATGTCGTCTTTTATTTGAGTGAATGTTTAAGCATGGTGCTACGGCTGATGGCACCTTGTTTAATAATGCAGTACAGAGCTTCCTAAGGGGACAGGGCTTGATCTGAAAACTGAATATGGTGCACTCTAAATTCTCTTCCCTGAGGAAGGCTGACTAACTGATAAGTGCCATGAGCTAGCGCAGGGACTGATTCTGTCAAATCAAGCTCAAATGGAAGGCACAATGTAGACTCTTCTCAAGGCTTAGTGAAGTAATTTGAGCAGACATTTGTGACATTAGACAGTGCATCAACTATGGAATGCTGTAAAAGTTCACTGTCTTACTACAAGGTGGTCTTTAGATGACAGGATAAGGAAATCAGTGCAAATTTGTTAATGTAACAACTTGGAAAAGCATGCTAAAAATGTCACTCTTTTGGGATATGTGATAAAATGTATAGGGAAGTGACTGCCAGTTGGGTTTCCTTGTGAATCCTTTATTAGAACTCATGTAAAAGGCATAAAAATAGGGAAAGGCAGTAAGTACAAAATTTGTATTAGATTCTATCAGCTAAACTTCTGTTCTTTGTGAGCTAAAAATTTCCAGTTGACAACTGAAGCAAGAAAATCCATCGTTCAACTGTTTGCTTCTCACTTGGGGGATCACACAGTCATTCAATTCAAACTTCCCTTACTGAAGTCCTTGAACATCTTTTCTAAATGGGAACTGAAAACAACAGTCTTTAAAATCAGGAAGAAAACTGTACAGGTTGAGAAGGAGATAAAACCTGTTAATCAGACATAAATAATATGCTAGCATACAAGGAATAACTTTGAGCATATCAGCAAGAAAGACTGGAAACTAATGGAAATTCCTCAACAAATAGAATGGAAAATAGCAGGAAAAGAATTTTTCACTACTAATTCACATTTGTCTAAACTTGTTCTTTGCTCTTTTCTTCAAGTAAATAATGGTTCCCAGTTATAAGAAATTAGTAAAATGTCTGCCAGCTTTCCAGTGAAAAATTTGACAAATTGCTACCTGTGAAAACAGAAGATGAAATCAATAAAGGAAAATCTGGCACGTAAGGAAATGATCTAAGAGGATATAAGAGCAAATAATGTTGCAAATAAGCACTTCAAGTTTGAGAGATTTATTAGTGGGTATATTCCAGGATAATTTTAAAACAAACTTTTTCAAAAGCTCTGTGACCTGTACAGAAAAGTGCCATTGCACTGATAGGAAGAGCTGACACTGGTCAGGTAAGAGGTAGAGCAGTGCACAGAGAGGCAGCGTTTCTCAGAGAAAGACCTGATGGCTGGAATAATAAACCTGTGAAGAAATGGTTTACCATACAACACAAAATGATGCATTTGGAAACTAATAAGAAAATCTATGTTGCGAGGTGGGAATCCATCAGCTGGGTAAGGAGCAAGATTCTAGCATAATGAGTGATGACAGAAGGAGTTGCAGATGGCAATCTGCTGACAGCGTGAGAAAGGCAAATGATACCAAACCAGTACCAGATGAGACTTTTCTGTTGAAGATCTACTAATGTCAATGTACAACACAGCTGGAAAGACCCTTTAGGTGACACGTTACTAAGAAGCTTTCACGTCACTTAGTTCAGGAAGGAATTCCTCAAACCAGAATGGTTCTGCAAGAAGATGCTCTCTGATGGGATAATATGAGAAGAGAGCGACGTGTTGTGGCTGATTTCAGATAAAATTTTCTTTTAAGAAATACAAGAGGTAAGAATTTCCATTTGCTCACCATGACTTCCTATCTGTATGGAGGCCAAGGAGCTGCTGCAGGAAGCTCCTGTGGAGCTTCTGGAAAGCAGCTTCTCATACGGGCAGTGAAAGCAAAAAGGCTGCTCCTCAGACAATGATTTTTGACAAGGTCAGGAAAAAGGTTATATGATGTAGTAAGTATGGTCATGTTTGGCGTGAAGACATAGAAGGTCCTCTGCTTATGTTATCATGGGCTGCATGGAGCTCTCTAACTCTGTTTTTATCACTGGTATGCTCAAAGGTACAATTTAGGCCAGTGTCTGAGAAGTGTCCTCAGCTCAAAGTGCTATACAAGTAAATATATTAATAACCTTGTATTAATGGACCATGGGGAGAATTTTTAAAGGCCTGTAGAACTTTACAACCAGTGATGTTAATGGAATTAAATAAAAAAAAATTGAAAGAGGGATCCTCAGTCACCTTGTTCTTCAGTGATTAAGTGAAGATCCAAGCAGACTTCCAGTGCAGGCAACACTGACACTACGAGCAATAAACTCATATTCAAGCCATAAATAGTGTAATTCTACATCTCTGGTACACAAAAATGTCTGGTTTTCACAGGACCTTAATGATTTCCAAAGAATCACCAGGTAGTATGATTAGATCTTACTACAGGGCTCAAACTCTGCTGCTCAGCTTTTACTTTAATGCCTTCCTCTTTTTAGACCAACAACCCAGTGGAAATGAGTCCTGTCCAGCCAGAATGGAGGATACTCACCAGTGGCTTACATAGGAAGATAAGGGAAAAAAAACCACATGGAGTTTTCTGGTTAAGTAGGAAGAAATAAGAAAATTTTGATACTCTCCAATCAGAGGAACAAAGGTGAAAAAAGTCATTCTGATTTTTCAGAAACTGAGGCAGTCTCTCTCTGAAGCCTTATGAGTCAACTGTTATTCCACATCTTAAAGTTCTGAAGCAGGATTCACTAGAACTGATATCACTGCTTCATGGCTAAAACCTGTTCTGCAAGCCCCAATAGCATTAGAGCATGCTCCAAACAATAAAATAGTCCTTAGAGATCTAATATTTAATCTAGAAAGATTTTCTATCCCCAAAAGCTGACAGAGCAGCTAATTACATTCACACAGAGCTACATTTAAAGACACAGAGAAAAAAGATTCAAATAAATCAGAATGTACACAGACCTCTGCTTTATATTTTCTTTAACTCATTTACTTACTTAATTCTCTTAATCCCTTGAGGCACAGTATATCAGTGGTAATGCTCAACTCAAAAGTAAATGCTTGGTTTCAAGTCGAGATTCTGACTTACATCTGCAGTAAGTCCTGCAAAATGAACTCTAAGTTCACCCTGTTTCCTGTGTCAGAATTTCCAAGATAGTTATATTTGGAAGTACCTACATGGCATTTGATATAAGCTAGGGTCCCATTTTGCAGTTTAATACTATCATTCTACAGCCAAGTAATTTATTTAACTAACTCAGAAAAAAATTGTGAAGTATCTGAAATAAGGATTAACCATATAACAATACTGTAAATTATGAAACAACACTAATTACTAGATGATGAAATAAGCACATGATGAACAAGAATGATACATTTGTGAAGAACAGTTTATCGAGCTTGAAGTAATTAATGAATAACTGATACATGTAATTTTCCTTTGTTGTTTTCTGCAAAGGAGGGTGTCCCATGGAGAACAAGTAGAATTCTAAAGATGCAAGTCTATAAAAACTGAGTGATGAAACCTGAATTTTTCTAAAATAAGGACCTAGGGCAGGGTTCCTTTTACAAACAAGGTGTACATTTTCCACTGGTACATAACTATGCCACAGATACTTTCACTAAGAGTTGCCTTCAGTCCTGACTGGTTTAGATATCCATTCTTATACCTTCATGTCAGATCTTCTGGTACATAGCATTGCAGCAGCTCTGAGGTACTGTCAATAAACTCCATCAAGACTTTCCTCCATAGCCAATTGAAGCAGAAGCCAAAAAAATCAAGATGGTTAGTATCATCAAGTTATAGATATACCAATCCCGTTTAAAGCCAAAGGAACTTTACATTATTGTCAAGACCCAGCAGATTGATTACCTCGTATTTGTGGAGCAGAGAGTAGATCAAATATTGGATGCACCTACAGGCTACTGTCATAATGGAGACCAGTGTATGGTGCTAATTGCTTATTATTCATCAAGACTGCAAGATCTTTTAACATTTCATGCAATGTCTCTTCCTTGTCTTTTTATGCCTTTTCCTATTGCACGAGCAAAACTGAGTATCTCAATGGAGAGAATTTTTCTATACCTTTCTGTTTGTAATATCACATTGGAGGTATAAGGATATTGACATTTTGAAATATTTCTCTGCCCATTTAAGATGAATATTTTTAAATGCATGTCTAGAAAATCTGAAATGGATTTATCATCAAAATATAAAGTGTTCATTATTTTGGAAAGTCATCTAGAAGTCATGCTCATATGCAATTGTACATTATTACAAGTTGTAAGGGTCACAGTATTTAATGCATTACATTATGCAAAAGATCTGATGATGTTCACAACAGCCCTTTCTTTCCAGATAATCGGATTTTCTTTACAATCATGAACATTCTTCTAGACTACCGCTCATTTGCCAAGGACAAATAGTGCAGAAGTGATGACAGCATCACAAAACTTTTTCCTCACACTCTCACCAATTTGATAATGTATTGTTTGACAATGTAGTGTCATTTTTTTCACCAAGAGAGAATGGAAGCATCCCAAAGTAATGTCAGTGGCTACCCTTGAGGCATTTGCTTAAATATCTCTATGCCTCAGTTTTCCTGTTTTAAAAAAGGTTCATAATATTCATTCACACCAGCAGGGTGTTGTAAAGCTAAATTTATTATTGTTTGTTAGATGCTTTTAGAGCATCCAACTGGAAGAATGATAGATATGCAAAACAGAACCTGTTGTAGCTATTATTCTCAGACAATTTCTGTTGAATTTATATAAAAGGAATACTGATTATTCCCAGACAATTATTCTCAAAAAAAGTATGTTGAATTTGTATAAAATTGACTGCTATGTTTTGAACAATATAAATAAACTTGACCGTTATTCATAAAATTCTTTTTTTGCAAATAACCAATAATAAATTACATTGAAAATACATCAGAGCACTCAGCTTCTGCTAAGATGCACTGAACATCTATGTCATACCAACGTGTTACATGAACACAGGCCCCCAGTCATCCTTGCCTCTTCTTGTCAGTAAAACATATACAAAGCCTCCTAAGTGTGTCTTTGCTTCTGATATGCAACTTTTGGGGAAGAAGAAATATAAGGCACTGCTTACTAGTTTTTAATTCTGGTACTTGTCTGTGAATCCTGTCAAATTCACACTTTTAAAGGAGCATCAACATAGTTTTCAGAGAATGAGCATAACTCATTCCCGTCATATCCAAACCAAATAAAAACAGGCAAGAGGTGCTCTGATATACAAAAGTAGAAGTCAAACCAAGTCTGTGCTTAGCACTGCGATCCATTAACTTTTCAACTTCAGTCTCAAAACTCTGAATTTTCATTCCTATGATCATAAATTTACTGCTGCAGTTCCCATAAGGCAGCCTAACCTCCTTCCATACAAAAAAGAGTCCATTCCTCTCCCCAGATGTTGACATTGAAATTAACCAACACCTGAGTTCTGCTTTTTAATGCTTTCACCATCCATCCTTACCACTTCCACTTCTTCTCAGAATGGCTACAAGTTGACCAAAATTGAAATTTATTTTGAAGTTTTTAGTTCCTTGTAGGCCAATGTGTAAGCAGGTCAGAGAAACATACAACATAAAATATTACCAACATTCAGAGTAACACGAGTTTCAGTAAGGGTTTATCTGGACCAGAGCTACTTGATACTATAACGCACAAACCCAAGGAAATGGCCAGAATGATTATACACACTCCCAATATCATGAATAAAAGTTATTAATCAAAGGAAAGCATGCTACTCAGGACCAGGAAAAGGAGTTGTGATATTTTCAAGAAATCTGAGTTTAGAAAAATCCATACAGCCTTATATTTATCAATAAATGTAATAATTAATGTAAAAATAAATTGGTGAACTGAAGAGATATTTTTTACTGATATACCATCTTCTCACTACCTACATATCTGAAGACCTGGATCAGCTTTGTCTCAACCACAGCTCTTTTGGGACACCTCATATATTTCATGAGCCAGAAATTCTGTCATATAAAGCACCAAATACGCTGGGAAGCAGCAATTATCCTGTCCAGGATTATCCCTTCCGTTCAAGCTCTCACACTAAGCCCTCCCCCAGCTGGGTACAAGATGGCAAACACGTGTGGGTGGGCACACGTGCACAGATGTCCCTTCCCACTCTTTTCTATCAGATCTGTGTTCTGTGCAGGTGACAGGAATGGGTAGGAGCCTGCCTGTGCCAGAGACACCCTCTCAGCTTGCAGATGAGAGACTAATCCCTGGCAGACTTCTTCATTTAAGTAAAGGGGGAATGAATAAAGAATCAGAAGAAAGCTAAAAGGGAAAATGTATCTCCTTGTCCCCAATCCTTTTTTATGTTTACATGGTGGGGACAGGCCATGTGGGCTGTGAAACCTTGAGATCTGACCCCAGGCTGTATTGGCTTGGCACCACACTACCTCATTTTCCCCAAGACCAAATGAAATGCCTAAAAATGTCAAGGCTTGCCAAAACATTTATGTTTTTAGCTTCGCTTGGTTGTCTTCACATTCAGACTACTTTTCTTCTTCTGCTCTATCCCTCTGATTAGATTACATTCCTCTTAGTTTTGGGAGCTGGGATTACGCCTGAGCTGGGAACTGCAGGGAATACAGTAAAGCAGTCTAAAGGGGAAGGGGGAATATTTCTGACATTCCCCCCAGTGAAAGCGAGCAGCAATTGACCAAAGACGCTGTACATCCACACTCGGCACTTACACACTGGGTGAAAGGGTCAGCCCTTGATCTCTGTGTTGCCTTATTGCATTTCCCACAAGGCATCATCTTTGTTGACAGATTCCACCCTTCTCATCCATGAGGACTGTCATCTGGTCCCTCAGGCTATGCTCTTGACTACTTCAATTGATCCTTTAGTTTGCCTTTATTTCTGGATGCCATTGTTATCACTGTTGCTGGGATTTTATATGTGCAACTGAGTATTATTGTTATTCTAAATCATAGCTCCTCAGTTTTAAAAATACAAATAATTTTTAAAAATTCCTCTAGCTTTTCTTTTGATTGTGTTTAATGTTTCTAAACATTAGCATTCCTCTTTCTCTTCATTCCCCCCAGGTTAAACATCTCTGAAAGACTTCCAACCTCACTGCCAACTATTGCAAAAAGAATAAATCAGGTAGCAACTGGTTTCAGCCAAAGCCTACAGTGATTCTTACTGGCATTGCAAAACTTACTTGAATTCACAAGGGGCTTAAAAAGCACTGAGATGGCAGAGATTGTTGTGGCAGAAGCAACTGGAAAATGTCCTGAGATTGAAACACAGACATATTAACATCACCCTTGTGGACGCTAATGACTTGCACTTTAAAATGCCAGAGGCTCATACTGCCAGCTAAAACAAAGAAAAAACCACATTTTTAGTCTCCAAAGACTTTAGATCTTTCCAAACACTGAGGGCAAATTCAGCCATAATGTATTTTTGCAGTAGAGCAGGGCAGCTCATGCATGCCACTGGGGGAATCATTGCCTGGAGTTGCTGTAGGCAGTGTAGTCGGTATAGCTAAATAAAACAGCAGCTGAAAACCTCTGAGAGGTTAAACCAGTAATGAAGCATTCTATAATGCAATGCAATCAAACCTAAACAGTCTGAAGGCATATCTTGCTGACACTCACAGCCCTTGCCTTTCTCACCGGAATGCATTTAAGGAAACGACCACCAAACACAAGGATTTCTACAAGAGCTTTACAATTTGACACATAATAAGGAAAAAAATACTTAAATCTTTTGATGAAGTAGCAATGTCCTACTTAGACACTTCTAGATGAGGAGCTCCTTGAAGAGTTTAGTAGTAATGGCAGATTGGAAACTTTCTGAAACTGTTAATGTTTAAAGAGCTCTGCTGGAAGAAGTGGAAAGGTAACAGGAAAGGAAGAAAAACAGATGCTGACAATAAGGAGAAGGCTAGGAAAAGGCTTAGAAGCAAATATTTGGAATAAAGAGTAAAACACCAAACTTAATCTGATCTTTATACCCTGGCTTGAGTGGGAAAATATCTGTAGGATAGGAAAAATACAGAAGCCAAAGTCATCTCCAGCAGAAATCTAATGATGACCCAAGCCAAAGAAACTTTAAATGGACTGGGAAAAGGTTTGTTTCATTCTTTTCGATACTCTTTAATATGTAAAAGAAAAGAATTCCAAGTGTACTTTGCTTACATTAGAAATGTGAGCCACATGCACTTTCTTCTTCACAGATTCCATAGATGGCTAAACAAAGAGCAGGGTAAGATTTTTGTGCTATATGGATTGCATTTAACCTGAATAACTGAGAAAGCAATTTATACTTTGCCTAACTGAAAATACATCTTTTGCTTAAGGATAAAAAAATTCTAAGTAATGTTACATTGCTTTCTAGGTGACCTACTGCTACCTGCAAAAATTAAACAAAACATCTCCTTTTAAAATTTCATAAAAATCAGAAGATTTAAAGTAGAAGTCTTTTTTTAATTTTCAAATTACATTTTAAATAATTCTTATCATAGAATGGATCAGAAAAGAGAATGCCTTGTTAAAGTTGAGGGGAAAAGAGTTGTAAAAGAGGTGAAAATGCAAAAAGATTTTGAAGATAAACTTCTGCATCCCACAATTCTTTAGGCACATCTCTCTCCTCACATACCCCTCAGTAAAGTTATGCCATAAGCACATTTAGGCCAACAGCTATCATTGTCAAGTGAGTTGTTAAAAAGATACAAGTAAATGTGAAATGGTGAAGTTTACAGGCAGAAATAAAAACTAAAACAAAACTCAGACAAAAGCAATTAAATTCCTCCCAAAAAAGAGGAAACAAAAGCAACACATACTCACTATTAAAAACCAGAAGAAAACGTTTAAATTATGAAGGCTAATATTGGGAAAAAAGTAAGAAATGAACTTGCCAAGACCCTCTGTGTAAGAGACACCCTCTTCTTTTGACTTACTTTGTCAATAGGCCAAACTCCTCTTATTGCAGTCCTAATGCATTCTAGCTAATTACAGTGCATCTCCTAAATTCAGATGTTGATGTAAAAGTGTTGGAAGTGGGTTTATAGTGGTTGAGATTCCATTTGTTCTTGTAAAAGTGTTTTCTAAAAGTTTGAGCTTGAATTTTGTCACATATAAATAACCTTTATTAAAAAATCTGGGAAGATGGAGAGATCAGATAATAAGAGTTAAATGTAAATGAACCTACATGAAATTGGGTGCACTTAAGAGCAAATTATCAAAGATTCAATCACAACTTAGCCAGAAAAAAATGTGCAGTAGCACTGTATTGGAGTAAGTGAAGCAATTTAAACTAATATAATTGTTAATAAGCTTTTCCATAAATCCTTGCACAGCCTAAAATGCTATTGATGAAGTCCTAACATTGATGTTCCACAAGAACTAGAAACACAAATTTGGGCTGTGATGGTATAGATTTCTCTGTACGTTTACCTTTTTTTTTCCTGGGAATACAGAATGTAAGTTTAGAGCGTCCGTATCAGGCATGTTTTCACTCCAGTTTAATTTTTATATACTTCAAAAAGTTTTTCCACTACAATAAAAGTTTAAACTTTTTGATAAATTACATCAAGCTTACCTCCAGAATTGCATTCAATGCTGAAAGAAGCTAAGTAGGACTATTACTGAAGATAATGCTGGGAAGCCAGGGAATGTACAGGAACCTAGGGTATGGATAGCTAACAGTTGTCATCAGGATCCTTCTCCTAGGTTCCACTTCCACTCCCTAGCTAAATCAGGAAAATATGCTACTTGGCTTGACTTCACTTAAATAAGGCCAAATAACTCACTAGATCACATTTTAAAACCTGAAAGGATACTTACAGGTTAAAATAGCATAAATGCTAAAAAAAGACAGGCACCATAGTCTCTCGGTTTCCCATTTCTGCACAGGCCCAGTCCTTGTGATCTCCTTGTGCTGGCACAGACAGAGGACAGACACAAGGATGACCAGAGCATTGTAGCACCTCTCCTATGCAGACAGGCTGAGAGAGTTGGGGTTGTTTAGCTTGTGGAAGAGAAGGTTCCAGGGAGACCCGCAAAAGCCTACCAGTTCCTAAAGGGGGCCTACAAGAGAGCTGGAGAGTGACTTTTCAGAAGGGCATGTAGTGATAGGACAAGGGGGAGTGGCTTTAAACTGAAAGAGAGTAGGTTTAAATTAGACATTAGAAAGAAATTCTTTACTGTGAGGCTGGTAAGGCACTGGAACAGGTTGCCCAGAGAAGTTGTGGATGCCTCATCCTTGGCAACGTTCAAGGCTGGGTTGGACAAGGCTTTGAACAACTTGGTCGAGAGGATGGGGAACTGGATCTTGACGGTTTTTGAGGTCCCTTCCAACACAAACTGTTCTATGATTTGTGTAGTTGTGCACTGTAAAGGGCCAGGATGATCTGGGTTAAAACTAGTTCAAACTGATAAATCCATGTGGTTCATCAAGAAACTATGAACACTTGTTGCCAGCACAAAAGGATGGCACGGGTGAAGATTCAGAGACAAAATACAGGTTGAAGGAAATATTTTTAGTATATCCTTCTTGCTACTTACCTCAGAGTGTTTCTCAGCTCCGGGTGACAGTTCGATTCCCCCACAGACATCAGACTGTGTTCACACAACAGCCTCACACTTTGCTACATAATCCACTGCTTCAGAGACAGCAACTACTTCCCAGGGTATAAAGATCAGATTAAGCTTATCCACTTGAAAAATCAAAATTCTTTCAAACTTTTATGTATTTCCCTAGTGCTGCCCTGACCCACACAAAGGACATTCACAGGCAGGCCCCACGTAGGTAATGACGCCTCTCCAGGGAGCTTCCCTTTCCAATAAAGTTCTCTTGAGCACTGACCACTCCTTCTAACACATCTGAACTTACATGTGCTGAAATAACTTGGTTATTGTTCATCTGTACCACCTGACTTAATCCAAATATTTGTGTAAGTGAACCATTTCCACCACTTACTGCTCCATGACTTTTCTCACTAATTCAAACAGTGACTTTTCTTTTAGGTTTCAAGTAAAATACTAAGCTAAGAACAATCTCCATATAACCTCACTAGATTGTAATTTATTTTGCTAACCATTCCTAGCAAATACAATTTGTGTGTTAGTAGTTAACCCATGCTGAATTTACCGTTGCTGAAGAGCAGTAATTTTTTAATTGGTGTCACTAAGTCAAATGCTTTTTAGAAGTGTGTCAGCACAGCTGTCATCAGTATCAAGCATACTTGTAAGTCCTTCAGAACAGTAACAATCTCATTTGACAAGACCTAATTTATAGGAAATCATGTTGGTTAACATTAAGTGCATTCTCAGCATTAAAATCTATGTTGAAGTCCATTATCAACTGACCTGTTACTTTCTTGAGGCTCAGTGCCTAAATAGCTTTCTTATATTACATTTCCCAAATCCCATGTCTCATCTGCTACAGCAGCAGCAGCAGATCATACTCCCGGTTCTCTGGAATTTCTCAGATTTTCATTCAAAAGCAACATCTTGGTAGAGACAGATTTGTTAAGAAAGTTTTGGGATGACCTGTTTCAACCTGCTTACATAAAAATCACAGAATCAGACAATGGTCTTGGTTGGGAGGCACCTTAAAGACCACCTGCTTCCAATCCCCCTGCTGTAGATAGGGACACCTTCCACTTAGACCAGGTTTCTCAGGACCCCATCCAACCCAGCCTTGAACACTTCCAAGGATGGGGCATCCACCTCATCTCTGGGCAACCTGTTTTAGTGCCTTACTACCCTCACAGTAAAGAACTTCTCCCTAACATCTGTTTCTTCCTTGCTTTTTTTTGCAAATGTTCACTACAGAGTACCTGCATAACAATTGGACATAATATCAGATATGGGGACACCAAGAAATTCCGAATATCTGAAGATTATAAAGTGCCTAAGCTTCAAACAGGACTCAAGACAACAACGCTTGATTTTCACTGATGCTGCAAGCCTAGCACAGTGCATGTTGGAGAGACAGCTGGTCTCTTGGATGGAAGGGAAGTTTTCCAGGCATACAAATGTAGCCAGAAGATCCTTTGCATAAAGCAGAAGAGAAAGCAGAATCCTTCAATCTCAGTTTGTCCTGCAAGTTTCTAAACCTACCCATGCCATTCAAGAACTGGGGTTATTTGGTGTGGGTTCTTTTTCCCTTGCTAACATTTATTCAGCTCAAATATGACACATATGTTTGAAGAAATTCTCACTGTGAAAGATGCAATATGCTCTTCCTTCTGAAAATAAGCAGCTCTTACCGGTACTTTCCAAAGAACAGCAACAATCAAGAAACAAAATGAACAGGGACAAAGCTGTTCTTTAAATTTCATTTTAAGACAATATTCAGTGTACAAAACCAGACTTAGTGGAGCATGAAATTCTTGTCTGAGTCACTGATTTAGGAAAATAATCAAGAAGTGTTTCATGGCTTCATCAAAACATATATTTTCCAATAATAAGCAGAGGATTTTGCAGGGTGAATCCACATTTAAAAAATATCTTTCTGCACTGCTAAAAATACCATCTGTTTTGCATGCTTTTGATTAATGCCTTTAAAACATGAGTTTACAGAAATACACAAATACCTTTATGCCACAAAGTCATACATTTAAAATAATTAATTAGACAAATCAGGGAAAACTAAAACTGATTTTTTTCACAGGAGATATGGTTAAAATGTTAATAATTTCTTCTTCCTTCACAGAGATCATTTGTGCTGCACCTTGGATAGCCCAATATATTCAACTGTTATTTTACCTTAATTTATCCAGACAGTGTCTGCCCCAAGGGAAATACTTGAACTTTCCAGCCTTCACACATTGCAGCAATGGGAAAACATTAGCAACACAACCCATGCTGCTGAAACAGGTTACTCTCTCCAGTTAAATGATACCCATTCCAGTCATCCTAGCTGAGTGTTATGGGAAAAAAAAGTTTGATAGTTTGCAGTATTTAATGATGTTTATTTTGAGTAGTATGAAAGCTAATTAGTTAGAAAAATATTAAGTACTCATAAACCACAAAGGAATTGAAGCTGTTTGTTAAGCAGATGTGGAATTCACCCTTTAATTTGACTTTCATTAGTTGAAATTTTATTTCAGTTGAGCTGACATTTTGTCCCCAGCTCACTGGGTGCATACACCAGTGCCTAGCTAGAAAGATGTTTCACTACAAATGTGCACTTCTTGAAGGAAAAAAAACCCTACCATATTTTGTTTTTATGATACAACATGAAAAAAAGTATAAAACCCATTCAAGGGCCTAAAGCAACATGGAAAAGACCACCACTGAATACTGTTCATGGTAAGTATATCTGTTTGAATTTTAAATTTTTTAAATTCTGGAGTTCAGAAGGAAACATCTTAAAACAAACAAACAAACAAAAAGCCAGGGAAACAAAATAATTTTTCTACACAACTAACTGGCACTTGAGTTCAAAGTTTCGTTTTGTAAGATGATCAGTATTTGCACTGGAAAAAAAAAAGGTAAAATATAATTTTTTCTGCCCTATCTTCATAATTGAAAATATTACTCCTCAGTTAGAGCATGGCCATATAAACATTTGATTTGGCATTTGACTTAACCAGTGGGGCAGAAATGTCCAACAGGGATGATGGAAAAATTAGCAAGAATATAAAAAAATCTCTCAAAGTAGATCAGCTGCCAAAAAAATTAAAATCTTTTTCCAGCAGTGACTGAGCTGTTTTAAGAGATTCTTGGTCTCTGCCCTTCAAAATGCTTGTTTACACCTCTCTGGATATTTCTGTCTTCTTGGTCACTCAGGGTTGTTGACCTCCAACAGGAGGGAAGAGAAATAAACATAAACGGAAGTTTCAACACAATGAAAGCTAATCTGATTATTGTTCATAAAGAGAACAATCCAAGTGCCATTTTAGACAGCCATCTCATATTTGAAGGACCTGAATGAAACTCAATTGTTACTCAGGTAAATGAGCCATACAAGTAAGCAGCATGCCGTATCTGCCTGGGTGTGTGTGCCAGTGAGGCAGATGTGTGAGGTACACACAATCTATATGTGATTTAACATTTCTTTTAATGTTAGTGGATCAGGTTTTGCAGAGTGTAAGAGGCCTTTGGATTAACCCTTCTACATCCTGTATGATTAACTGCCCAAGTCTTAAACTATACCCAGTAACTTTTAAGATAAATTAGAACATTTGTGAGAAAATCTCAAATACTTCAAACTAAAGCAGATGTCTAGACTTTAGATGCCTTTTACTTCATCTGTCTTATATCCAGAATTTTTTTTTTTCATTATTTGGGATAGGAGATTTGACAGAGACTTGGCCAGTATGCCGAGCAATATAAAAACAGCATCAGAATTCTTATATAAAGTAAAACCTGAAAGCTTAATAATGTTTTATTATTATTTCCCAGTCCAGCTAGTAATCTGTATGATCTCCAAGCCATTCCACTTCTGTTTCCAACCAAAAGTTAAACTATGCATCAAAATCTGAAAATCTTTATTTATATATTGGACCTACAGGCAGATGAAATTCAGTTTTACTATTCCTGAAACTTGTTTTACTGTTTTCTCCCACTATTTCCTCTCATAGCAGCCAAATCCTGGGACATGATATTCTTTGTAGTATACTATGCCCCCAGTTTAACATTTAAAACAAAGGCAATGACAGAAGAAATACAGTGTGTGACACTTACCTGTATATATATATATACACATATATATACACATATATATTCTTACTTCATTATTATTTAAATGCAGAAGATTTAAGATACTGAAGGGCTAGTAATTGGTTACAGATTTATGACTGGTTTGCAGTTTTCAGTAACAGTACAATATGCAAATCTCTGAGCTGTATGATTCACTACAGCTCAAAGAATATACCTTCTGACAAAAGCAGCTACCTCAACTTCTCATTTTATGCAGCTTATAGAAAAATTTCAGATGTGACCCAGTTATGTCACAACCATTTTCATATTGTGATCCTCTGAAAAGTAACTCTACAAAAAAAGCACCTTCTTACTCATCAGATCTACTCCCTGTAGATAGTCAGGACAAGATCTGCTGACTTGGTTACAAAAATAAAGGCACTACTACTTATTAAAATTTCTACTAACTTTGCAAAACTAACATAGCTGAGGAGCCAAGGGAGATAAATTCTTTTGCAATTTCAGTGGAAATAATTATTTTACAGTGCAGTACAGCTCTAAAAGAGCTCATCAAAGATTTTGAGTGAGATCAAACGAGCAAACACATAGTTTTGCCCACAGAAACATTTTAACTAACAGATACATACAATAAGAAGTAAATTTAGCATTTTGTTAGGGATTAGGTCACCATTGCCCATTGGAAAGGAATTGTTTTACATGAAAACCAAGCATTCTTTATATAGAAATCAACAGAACTCAGAAGAAGCAATTTTCCATTCAAATTGTCTATTCATCTTTCTCCACTTCTCAGGTTTGCCTTCTTGCTTGTAATTTCAACAAGACACTTGGATACTATTCTACAAATCCTAGAACATGGCTCTTTGAGTTTTACTTGCTACTGCTAGTTCCTGTTCCATTTCCTTGGTTTGATTTTACCACGCTGCCAGATTCTGAGCACAGCAAACCAATATGCCAAACCAATACGCCAACACCATCAAAGCTGTGCAGTCAGATCTGCGTAAAATCTCAGATTGGCCTAAACTTAAGAAAACTTAGAGCAGAGATAGGGGAACTTACTTTAGGGGAAGAGTGGAAACAATTGACAATTGAAAGATAAACAGGTCCCAAAAGCAACTCAGCAGCAAAGTGTAAACTTAAAAGTCCAGGAAAACAAAAAAAAGAAAGGATCTTCTCACTATCTTCCTGAAAGTGAGCTGTGCTTTATTTCATCTTGTTTCTGCATGTGAACAGCAATCCCTTTTTGTCATGGTCTAATCCCAGCTGCCAACTAAGCACCATACATTCAGCAGGTTGCTTTACCCCCAGCAGGATGGGGGAAGAGAATTGTTGGGTAAATGTGAGCGAACTCATGGGCTGAGAACACCCATGGGGTTTCATTGTGATGAAAAGAAAAATAACACAGAAAAATAAAATCCAAGAAAGGCAAGTGATGGAAATTAAAGCAATTGCTCACCACCATCCAACCAGCCAGTGGTCATGCAGCCAACTTTGCCCCTGGTTTTAGTGCTGGGCGTGATGCCATATGGTGTGGGATGTCCCTTTGGTCAGTGGGGTTCAACCCACTGGGCAACCCCAACCTCCTTGCTGGTGGGGCAGTGTGAGGAGCAGAGAAGGCCTTGACTGTGAGTGCTGCTCATCAATGCTGAATGCATCTCTGTATTACTAGCACTGTTTCCTGCACAAATCCAAAACCCAGTCCCACACTAGTGAAAATCAACTCTGTCCTAGCCAAAACCAACACACTTTTCAATCCAGCAACCTTACCAATTACTCAGTTACTCCCATCTCAGATCTCTCCTTCCTTTCTGTCAAACTATTCTGTGTCACAGTTCCTCACTTTTCTTCTGAACATATATGCTTATACCATCTCTACCTCACATCTGCAGCTCTTGAATATCTCACTTCATTTTTATCCTCTCAAAATAAAACCTGACTAGTACAAAAAGCTTGGTGACTTCAATCTTATTTGCAGCTAGAGATTTTTCATGGAGCACCTGCTTTGCTATATGTAACACCAGCTACATTACAAGACCTGAAAGACACTGAAGTAATAGAAGGAGGGAATCTGGGAATCTGGAAAACATCCCAAACAAGGAAATCACATTATTGCTAGCATTAAGCAACTCTGAAAAACATACATTTGTTTTAAAAACCCACTCTTTTAACACATTTTTTCTCTAAATTGATCAGACATTCTCAGTTTATGCTTTTAATTTATTTTTTCTTTCTGCAAATGAAGCTGGAATATGCATTTTCACAAGATCTGAGAAATATTAGGAATTCAACTGGAAAAAGTGAGCTTGAAATAACAAGTGTGTGAGTACTTTAAGCTGCTCCCACTTTGTCCTAGTCATTAAAAGTGTACAAAAATATTATTAAATATTAATATTAAATAGCGTACAATTACTTTAAAATAAAAATAATATTAAAAGTGTACAAAAACCTCGGCAAGCATGAATTTCACTTAGGTTTTCTTTGCTGTCAGAAGAGTATCTGTATATTATCTAAATACAGAGCTATCTAAATCTATATATAAATATACCAAATAGCACAGAGAACCACACTAATCACTATCCTTTGATCTTGAGCTGGCTTGAGAGTCACCTCTTCCAGAGGTGCATGCCTGAAATTAGGCAAGAGGCTTAAGCCCACACTTTCAGTCAGGCTTAGTGAACAAGCCATAGGGAAAAGTCATGTTCTCTTAAGTAATATTAAGGATGCATATTCTTGATACTAGAACTTCTTCAATAACACGTCTGAAATCTAACCTTACTCAGCCATCAAAAATAAAACCAATATTGATACTAACATTACATATATGTAAGTATCTCACCACCCTCTCAATTCCATGGCCTACTTTCTCCCAGAGTCTCAGATAACGGCTGCAAATTATCCTCTCCATGGCAAACCCTCCTGATAGTCCACTTCTCAAGAGGAATGCAGCCATAAAATGTGTGCTGGGAACAGTGTCCCACTATGCTCCCTCTCCTCATTGTGTAACGTGGATCATGCCCCACCTTGAATTAGGACCTTGGTGGGGAACGGATGTCGTACTGCACTGGTGGCATCTGCACAGAGCTGCCTCTAGATGAGGCCATTTGAATCTAGGGAATGGGATACAACAAGCAAAAGTATCGGGAGGTTAGGAGCACGACATCTTCCCTACACACCACAGGATGCTTTGTCCTCACCTTAAAACTTCATGCCTTGAAACATCTGGACAGGAGCCCCACCTTTCCAATAGGGACTTGATGGTCCCACCAGACAGCTCAAGTACCAGCAGAGGACACATCTGAGACCCCTGAAGGAGCCCAGAAGTTCACCCACACCCCACTGCACAGACTATGTCTGACTTTTTCAATGGTCAGCCTCTCAGAAACCTTCTATGTGAGAGAAGTCAAAGAGCCACAACCCCAGCTACCATCTACCCTCTGACACACAGCAGCCACATCCAAACTGCCTACAGGCAATAGTCCTAGGCCAACACTGATTCTCTTCTGCATGTCCTCTTATGTTTCCTTCACTTTGACATGTCTTGGATCATTCCCTCCAAAAGTTTTACACTGAGATTCTGGGGGTGCATTTATAGCATAACTTTAACTTCAGATTTTCCAACTTTCCAAAGCCAACTATGGTATAAGCTAGTTTTTAGATGTTTTGCACATAAAGGGTTTTATTTGAAGGACAGGACAGTGAATGAGGAAAACTCTAACTACCCATGTCATTATAACTCTCTTTTGGAAATTTCTATGACACATTTCAACTAAATTTAAATTTAAAAAGTTAAAGTCAATTAAAAGTTATTAATAAGTGCTTATGGTAAATTCTCAATGGAATTAGCAGAAACCTTGAGAGAATTTATCAGTTCCAGTAGAGGTAGTATGCAGACAACTGAAAGAATTTGGCCAGAATCCTTGCTTTTAAATCCTCCCACTCTCCAGCATAGCATGGCCATCTCCAAACCACCTACTGGCAACAGTCCCAAGCTGATTGATTCTAATTCCTCAAACTATGCCAGGCAATTGTCTGGCATAGGCTGAAACTATTGTAGAGAATAGGAATTCAATACCAGAGATATAGTTCCAGAGCCCAGGAACATAACCTGGCACTGTTTAATTATTATCCCCAAGGGTTATTATCTTAATGATGGGAATAAATTCCTTGAGCAGACTGAACCAGGCCAAGACTTTTAGACTATGTGGTCTATGCTATGTGTCAGCAGGGAAAAAAACTTCCCAACAACTATTAGTGACACAGTGCTTTCTCTAGATTTTTGCATAAAAAGGCTAATATTTTTTCTCTACAAATAACATACCTAATACACAACTCATCTTCTTCATCCAAAGAGATAAAACTCTCACCTAGACTCCATTAACATTATGTCTCAATTTACTGATTAAAGTTCTTCTAATTTTCAGATCTTGATAAATGTGATCTAGACCCTCTCATCCAGAGAACTTCAGGAAATATAATTTCCTAGGTCTACTGTTTCAGCTAAATCACATTTTGAATTAATTTCCCAGGACCTCTTTTCCTTTTCACGTCAACCAAGTAGTTGTCTTTACCTGTGAAGCAGAATCATGTCTATGACTTCTCAGTCAGCAGTGAAAAGACAAAACTTCTCTGAGCAGCCTTTTGCTTCCGATCCTGTTATCCACCAACTGGATTATCAAACAAAGACTTTTGCTTTTTCTTCATCCTTTGGAGGAATTCTTGGTCAGTATGTGTCTCAGTGTTCTCCTTCTAAAACACTTCTTAAAACATTCTTTGCTGATTCAGCAGCAGTGAAATCTCAGTAAGGAGAACTTACTATTATGCTAACCAATGTCACCTCATTTTTTTCTATCTTCCAGTCTGTTGGGGTTTAGGGTTTTCCCTTGTGTTTCTTTCTCTCAGGAATTTTCTCCCATATGTTGCTCAGAGACAATAACAACCAATACTTAAGAGAGACAAAAGAAGTCGCCACAGGAAGGATACAGCCAGCTACTCTCTTAGCTGGGGGGTTTCTCTTGGAGGAGCAGAGATACCCAGATTTGGGCTGGGAGGAAAGGGGCTGGGGCAGCTCCTAGTGTGCTTGCTCTCTTGGCATCTGGAGGGGAAACAGGCTGCGGTCACTGTGGGGACGTTTCGCCACCACTGCTGGGTTCTGTCTCTGGCTGCCTTCTTCTACTGGGAGTGAAGCTCTGCTTGTGGGAGCGGCCATTGCACTGGGACCTTATTAACACCCTACCTCACTAAAAAAGGACCTTTTCACCATCTGCTGGGGTGCCTCAGGGGAAACCCTGGGACCACAAACCCTTTCCCCCTCCAAGGAAGCCTCTCCTGGCCGTGTCGGGGAGCTGGGCTGCCGCTGCCCAGCCCTGCTGTTTCTCTGCCACTGCTCCAGGGTTTTTGCTACACTGTAGCCACACACTCCCTGCGTGATTGGACACCCCGCGGCTCCTGCCACAGCTGCTGAGTTTCTGCTGTTCCAGCCGCTGCTCCGAGGCTCCTGCCGCAGCCCATTTTTGCCATCCAGCCCATCCCCGTTACCTCTGAGGGACACGCGGCCGGACTCCCGCCACAGCGCCCCCTGCAGGCGTGGGGGAATCATCGCACCTGCCCTGCCTGGCCAGGAGCCACCAGTGCCCCTGCCGGCTGTGCCCGGAACTGCACCGAAGGGGAAAGGGCTTAAAGAGCGGGACGAGATTTCATGGGGATTTCTGCTCGTTTTTTCTTGCTGCTGTTGTTTGTTTGCCTTGTGGTACATACACATACTAGTGAAAACTGTTATTCCTTTTCCCATATCTTTGCCTGAAAGCCCCTTAGTTTCAAAGTTATAATAATTCAGAGGGAAGGGTGTCACATTCTCCATTCTAAGGGAGGTTCCTGCCTCCCTTTGCAGACAAGTCTTTCAAACCTAGACCTTCATTACATCATTTCTGGTCGTTACTGTAAACAATGTTGGTATTTTTATATTGTTTCACTAAAGTGAGCTCTCATGGGCTCTACTCCATCATCATGGTTGGTGGGCACACACATAACCCAGCCTAATAGTGAGCTTTAGGTCTGTACTTGGGTAAATCCTCACTAAGACTGACAGGAAAATCCACAAACATCAGAGGTTTATGTCCAAAAAGGAGACAGAGGAGTCCCACAACTTTATCCTTGCCTGTATCTTTATCCTTTCTTCATCCCTTCTTTCATATCTTTTATATAACTGAGATGCCTTTCTAACCAATTCCTGGAAGAGCCCACTCGGCCACCTCTCCAGCCCCTGCTCCCGCTGCCTGTGGGCTCTTACCCATAGCCACCAAATTCTGTGCAAAATCACTCACCTCCACGGTGACTTAAAATCCTTCTTATACACCAGGCTTTGGTGACACATTGTCTCTTACACCGTATACCAAAGCCAGTTGCTTTACCTTACACTGCACATCCAAGCTGCTCCCTGTCCAGTCCCAGTGTCCAGACACCCCTGCAGCACACCTGTCCAGGCCCCTGGGCCGCTCTCCCAGCACCACGAGCTCTGTAAAGCACCAGGCCCAGATGTGTGGGCACAGCCGATGGTGCCACAGGGACGGGCAGGTGGACAGAATGTCCCACAGCCTCATGCGGCCAGGGGGACACTACAGCTGCTGCCCATGGGGGTGGTGGCATTGGGCACCGCCCAGCGCTGAGCCCCGGCTGTTCCACAGCCTCTGCTCAGTCCCGTATCTCCCCCACAGGTCCCAGCCCGTGCTGCCGGTGCTGTACTCTGGTACCTGGCCTTCAGCACTCCTCACCATAGAGAAACCCCACTTAAGTCCTGAGTAGCAAGCAGACAAACCCAAATCCTCCACCCTGGCTCCATAATGGCCCAGGGAGGGGTGGATGTGTAGGAACAATATCTCCCTGTTTTCCCTCTCCTGGAAGCCGGGAATACAGAAGACTTGCAGCTGGCCGTGTATTACACTGCAGATTTTGAAGATAACTCAGAGAACTTCCCAGTCCTCATGGTTCTTTCCTTATCACATAGCCTCCTGCTGCTATTTGTCTTAACATATTTCTCCACACTTCCCTTCATCCAATCCTTTCTCAAACTAATACCATATTGCCCCCTCTGGGCACGGGTTGCTGACACCCTTTCTTGGTGCTTCTTATTGCTCCGTCTGGGTGTCCATGTCCTTGACTACCTCTGGGAGAATATGCAAACCATCTCAACATTCTCCCAAAGGACTCTTTGGACGTATTTTGGGATTGCTATCCCAATAGTCAAGACACTTTTTCGACTTTCCTTTGTTGCCCACCCTGGGCATCCTGCCCATGTTTTATTCCCTGAAGTTGTACTCATTGGTTAAATTTGCTGAGACCCCTTTCTCGACTTTTCCTTACTGTCCCCTCTGGGTGTCCATATCCTGTGGACTCCTCATAGACCCTCCTGGTCTTCCTCTCATCTGTCTCCTGGACAGTCTCGGGAACCCAATCAATTGCCTGGTGCTAGCCAGCACTGAAGGGACCTGGTCACCCAAACTGGGTGAGACACACCTCCAGATCCTCTTGCCATGTGCTGGACCCAGATGGTGGAAAGATCCTGGACAAGCCCCATTTGTCAGGAAAATCCACAAAGGCCAGACATTTATGTCTGAAACAGAGACAGAGAAGTCCTTCAAATTTATTCAAATAAAGGGAGAAAGTCCACTGGAGCACACACCCACAGGGTTTTCTCTCAAGGTTTCAGGGGGCACAGCCTCCTTTTATCCTAAGTCCTGGCAGCATGTTGCCCTCCTCCTTTCCCCACTGGCTGAGGTACTAGGAAGGTACAGCCTTCCTGAACGGCCTACCACATATTGCCCCCATAGAACCTACTATTCTACCCCAAAATTCAGAAGTTTAGGCTTGTGTAGACCCTTGCCTGTTTCAGGAGCCAAGCTGTCTGGGCTCTGCAACAAACCTGCTGTCCAAAGTTAGTAGAGACAGTAAGACCCATTTCAAAGACGTTAACACCCATAGTTACACCCAAATTATTTGTAAAGATATTAGCTTTCCTCTCAAGACTGAGCTGTAACACTGATACAGCAGAAGCCATTGTGAGCAGTAACATTGCAAATATTGTCTTACTAGCTGTAACTCATTCCTCAGTGAACAGTGCTGAACATCCAGGACTTTGATAAATAATGAAAATCAGTGTACATGACATTTAAAAACTGAGCCTTTTGCATCTTGATGATGAGACAAATCTTTCCAAGTAAAGTGTAATTGGAAATTGCTGGTCATAGTCGATCTGCCCCAAGAGTAATTATTTGCAAGTTACAGCAAAAATATATACATGGTTTTTGCTTAAAAATATGCATTCAATTTCTAAGTACCTTAGTTAATGTTTTATGTCATAACAACCAGGTTAACTTGGACGCTAAAACGAAGCATCAATACAGGTGGCATCTTAGTAAATATATGCAAGCGTAGGCAGAGATTTACTATTGATATTCTGTTTAATAAAGTTCTTCCCGCTGCCTGTCACTCCTGGGCGATGGTAGTATTTCGGCGGAAAGGCTGATAGCGACCAGCAGCTTTCCCAGCCCAACTCCCCATGGCTTCCCTAGCGTACACGCCAGCCAGCAGCGTGGGCAAGACACGGTTTATTCCCATTAATCGCACGGAACCGGCTGAGGGACTTTTTTTTGTTGTTGTTTGGCGCGCGTGCGCGCCACCCGCTACGCTTTCGGTAGGGTCCGGAACACCTCAGGGGCAGCGAGGAAGCGGCGGCCACCGCCGGGCTGCAGGAAAGCAGTACCTGGGAGGGCAGACCGGGAGAGCCATGCGGGTAGGGCCAGCACGTCCCGCGGACGGGCACGGAAGAACTCCCAGGCGTGCCCGCTGGGAAACCCAGCGCTTCCCAGCGCTTCCCGCCGCTTCNGGCGCTGCCCGTTGTGGCTGCCCCGGGGGCTCCGAGGCAGCGCTCACCCCAGGCCGGCCCGGCGGCCTCACCGCGTGTGCGCGGCCTCGGGGTGAGGGCAGGGCGAAGGCCGCGCGGGAGCCCCGCTGCCCTCAGGCTGGGCGGCCTGGGCTGCCCGCGTCTTTCGCCACGCGGGGCTCGGAGCAGAGGAGAGCCCCGACCTCCGGGGGACACGCCGCGCGAGGGGGGTGCGTCGAGGCAGAGGGGAAGACTAGAGAAGATAAGTGGTGATGGAGTGGAGTTACTGTCCCTGGAGGCGTTCAAGAAATGACTGGACGTGGCACTTGGTTTTCTGGTTATAGCTGGCAAGGTGGTGATCAGTCGCAGGTCGGACTCGATGATTTTGGAGGTCTTTTGCATACTAAATGAGTTGGTGATACTGTGACTGACTTTGGTTACCTGCACAGTTGAAATTTGGGCTTCCTCTTCGTGCCCTCAGACTCTGCTGTATCTCCTGTGAGGAGGCAAGGCTTAATTTCTTTGCCATTGTTTTTTCTCCCTTCTTTCACACAGGGTTGAAAACTCAGCCTGTGCATCCCAGCTGTGGTTTTGACAACACTTACATGTGGTTGGTGCCCTGCAGGAAGCTTAGAGACACAAACCTTAACACAGCTTCANAGGCGTGCCCGCTGGGAACCCCAGCGCTTCCCAGCGCTTCCCGCCGCTTCCTCCCGCGCGCCCGCCTTCCGCCGGGGCCGCTCCCGGTTGGCTGCCGGGCGGCCCAACCCGGGCCTGCGTGGAACGGCCCATCGGCGGCACGGGGTGGGTATTAGCAGCGCGCTGGCGCCTGAGCGGGCCCTTTCCAAGGCCGGGCCCAGCGCCTCCCCCTTGAAGGGAATGGTTCGCCCCCATCACATGGGGCCGGCGGCGGCGGAGCGCCGGCGCGCGGCTCACGTGCTGCGGGCGGTCATGGCTGCGCTGCTGAGCTCCGCCGGGCGCCTCCGGGCGCTGCGTCCACGCCTCCCGCCGCTGCTCCCGCCGNCTGCCCTCAGGCTGGGCGGCCTGGGCTGCCCGCGTCTTTCGCCACGCGGGGCTCGGAGCAGAGGAGAGCCCCGACCTCCGGGGGACACGCCGCGCGAGGGGGGAGCGTCGAGGCAGAGGGGAAGACTAGAGAAGATAAGTGGTGATGGAGTGGAGTTACTGTCCCTGGAGGCGTTCAAGAAATGACTGGACGTGGCACTTGGTTTTCTGGTTATAGCTGGCAAGGTGGTGATCAGTCGCAGGTCGGACTCGATGATTTTGGAGGTCTTTTGCATACTAAATGAGTTGGTGATACTGTGACTGACTTTGGTTACCTGCACAGTTGAAATTTGGGCTTCCTCTTCGTGCCCTCAGACTCTGCTGTATCTCCTGTGAGGAGGCAAGGCTTAATTTCTTTGCCATTGTTTTTTCTCCCTTCTTTCACACAGGGTTGAAAACTCAGCCTGTGCATCCCAGCTGTGGTTTTGACAACACTTACATGTGGTTGGTGCCCTGCAGGAAGCTTAGAGACACAAACCTTAACACAGCTTCAGACAGATACAGACATACTTCAGACACATACAGATGTATGAGCTGATAAAACGGCTTAGTGCTACCCAAGTTGATCTGTCTGTTGTGTCATATTATATCTCCGGTGCTCCCTTTAAGTCAGTGTAACTTAATTCCTGGTAGAGAACCATAACAGTTTTCTGCCATTCTTAATAGATAAGTATGTTCAGCAAAGGACTTGGTGAGTTCCAGAGCTCATTCAGAAGAAGGGATGGGACAAGAATCGGAAAGAAGACAAGAATCAGAAATGGAGAACTCTTAGAGGGAAGTGTCACTGTCAAAATAAGGACACTGATTTCCCTACTTTTAGTGCTTATTGGTCTTACTTTGGGGCTGTTTTATTGGTAGCCTGGCCAAAATCTTACTTAAAAAAATAGTGTTCTGTGGTCTTTAATCATTGAAGTGTATCAGATGCCAACGAATGCTAAAGTTGATTTGAAGGATGGAGTAGACTAGTTCGGGAAGGACCAGGAACCAGGAATATCTGATTTATGGTTAGCAACAGAACCACGCATTTAGTTAGCTACAAATTATCAATAAACCTTTTTTCTTTCTTGTAGCTGATTTTTGTTTTACTCAGCTGGAAGCTTAATTCCCTAAATTATTTTCTTGGAAGAAATAATATTCCCTGAAATTCATGTGTGACTTGGTGAAGGACTAACTTTTTTTGACCCTAGAACTCCATTTCTAGAAAGAACTTTAGAAGTGCTTTATGTGATGATATTTCGGTTCTTACAGCTGGGGTTTGGTTTATTGGTTGTTTCCCTCCCAATACCTTTTTCTTACACCAAATTATACTTAATTTCAGATATAAATTTGGTCATATGTGGGATAGTCAAGTGATCATGCTGAAAACTCTTTTGAAACTTTTTGTACATTCCTCTTGTCCAGTAATTTCATTCCTAAGATAAGTTTTCACTTAAAATCTCCCTGTCACACTACTGTGTGTTTAGGCATCCTAGTGCACAAGTGATGATCTACAGCCAAAGTGTGAAGGAGAGGTAATACTTACAAACTGAAATTTCATGTATGAAGCATATGATCTAATTTAATTTTTTTACCTTAAGTAACTATATTTTGCTTTTTTTTTTCTGAAGCATTAATTTCTGGAACTGGACCTCCTTTGAAGAACTAGACTGGCATATGGACAACATTTGGGCTTACTATACTTGATGTTCAGGTCTCAAGATTATTTTGAGAATGAAATGCAGTCTGTTTGGATCGTAGGCACACTCAGCTTTAAGATTAAATAAATAGGAATAATTTAGGATTTTGCAAGAAAATTGTGTAAAAATAACTGTGTTTCTATGTGCTTGGTGTAGTCACTTTAGCATTGAACATTAAAAAGTCAGTTCAGAGGTAAGTCTGTGACTAGCATTACAATAATGGTTACAGAAGAGTTGCAAATCTGTGAATTTCTTTAGAGATGTGAAAGAGCAAGCATCACATTCAAGCCGAGGTTTTATCAAAGCATCATTATTGCTTTGATTTTTAATCTAAACTTCTTTGAAAAATGAGTTAGGGTAGTAGATGCATGTCCTAATGGTTGAGAAGCATTTCATACGAAGTCAGATGTAAGGCAAATTTACTCTTTCACTTGACCACCTCTGCTATGAAATGTGAAATATGTTGAGCTACATGTCTTCACTCTCCTGCCATGCAATTTTATTAAACTACAGCAGATCAAGACAAGAAACTTCATATCTACAAGAGCAGACTTCAGCAGTGGTACAAATGGTTCTACTTTGTAGAAGCTTCACTAGGGGAAAAAATGCCTGAATTTGCTGTTAGTATCTGACTGTCAAGAATGGTGTAACAAACCTCTCCACTGACAAGTGTTTAGAGTAGATTTTTGAGTTGATGTCAGGATATGTTGGGGGGACTTTATTCCGCATACTGTTGGTGATGATGTTATGGTTTGATGTTACAGCTTTCTGCTGTGGCAAAATTAGTGCTCAGAAATAGGGTGTTGGCTCCATTCTTCTGACACCCTTCTGTTGCTGGCCACCTTGTCTGGCTCTAAATCAGGGAAGGAGAACAGTTAGGCTTCTGAAGCATATAGATCATGGAAGTATAGCTGAGGAGAAAAATCAAGGAGAATAAATACGATAACAAAATGAAATCAAGCTAGCAAACTGCTCCAGTGTAGGCTCTTGTCTTTACAGGTCCAAAGGTCCTGCCAGGACCCTGCTCCTTCACAAACTTGTCTCTGTGTTTTCAAAACTGTATTCAGCATAAATCCAAAAGATAGCCCCATACTTGCTACTTTGAAGAAAATTAACCCAAGTAAAACCAGCACAGAAAAGACTTATAAGAACTCTTGCCTTTTGATCCATTGTGCTGTGTTTCAAGTATGTTGGTAAGATGGGAGAGCAAATACCCTTTTAAAAAAGGGTTTCAGATTGGGGGTGGGGGATGGATTTGATTAAGTCATAAATTAAAGACCCAAATGATTAATGGCTTAGTGAATGGTGCATTTTAATTTTTTTTTTAGGTTAGCTGCAAACGAGTTCTTTTTGGCTATTCACTGTCATACTCAGCAATCCATTACCAATGGACAAAAATGTAGAACCAAATGTTTAATGAAAGCATAGAACTGAATGCTTAATTACATTAGCAAAATGATAGAAGGAAGGGTCTTCAAATGCAGAGGAGGTATAGAGTAGACTTGCTTTTCATAATACTCTGTTGTAATAAAGTTGCACAAGCTGCACTGTTGTAGTTGTTTTAAGTGTGTTAGTGATGGATATAAAATACCTAGATACTTCACAGAAAATCACAGAATCTTACAAGGTGTTAAGGTTGGAAAAGATCTCTACGATTATCGAGTCCAACTGTTGACTGACACTGCCAACTTCACCACTAAGCCATGTCCCCAAGTACCTCATCTACCTGTCTGATGAACACTTCCAGGGAGGGTGACTGACAGTTCCCTGGGCAGCCTGTTCCAATGCTTGACACCCTTTTCAGTGATGAGTTTTTTCCAAAGATCCTAAGTGTAGTACAAAGCAAAGGTTTTTTCTTCTACTTCTTGTGAATCACTTAGGCAATTTTTTAGATACTCTCCAAGAAACATGAGGTTTGTTAGTCTACATGAAAAGACTTTAATTTTTCTCTCTTGTAAGATCCTCTTGTATCTCTCTGAGACAGCTATACAGTGGCCTGAACATCGTGGCCTTTCTGTATAGCTGATCATGGCTAACAGTACAAATACTGTTCTAACAGTTGTGTGAATCATGCTGGGATCTCAGGTGGTATATTTAGTGTTATGTTTACTGAATTTAGTGTGAGATCTGGACGGCTTTTATGTACACTGATGAATTGTAACTCACTTCAGTTTGCAATTATTCTACTTTGAATGTGACTTTGAGAACTATTTCATGCAGTTTTTGCCTATTTAATTTAGAAAGAACAAAACAGCCAATACTTTTTGTAGAAAAAGCACAGCAACTACCTTATTGTGGCTCTGATAAAGGGAGGCAAATATCTAAACGTGGTTATCTTCATATATTTATACAAATATCTAAACAATAGATAAATAAATGTATAGCTGAATATATAAATATAAATTTTTTTTAATGTTTGGAATTGGTCACGTTTTACAGGAAGTATCCCTTCTGCTGCTGCAAGGGAAAACATGACAATCATGTACTTTTTGAGTTTTGGGAAAGATGGGATTTTTTTTTACTTGGACTGGTGTGTAAGATATGTTCCTATAGGAAATTAAAGGCACTGCCTTAAGTCTGCTCTAGCTATGTGGAAGACAGAAGTATGTGGGTACAGCACTGGGATTCCTACTTAAACCCTTGTAAACAGAAGAATTTTACTGGTTGACTTGGTATAAATTTCTCCATGCACACTTTATCTCTGCATCAGTTTTTCTGTGAGTTTATCTTCAGCTGCTTTCCCAGTGTTGTGAGCTAAACTGGAGGTGGAGTTACCACTTGTTTTGGGATTACAAATGCACAGTTAACCTTTCCTGTGTAGGCGAGGGCTGCAGTTGGAGAGACAAAGCTGAAAATGTTGTAAAGGCTCCAATATCTGAGGGCTCGTTCTAATCTTGTAATTGTGGAAGTTGGAGAGATATCCCTTCATAGGGCTCAATATATCCTTTTGAGCTTCTCCCAGTTCTGAAGCATAGTACAGAGAAATTACACATTTTGGGGAAGAACCAGATTGCTCTTTCAAACAGAGCTGAAATTTACTGTGCAGCTTTAAATGCTTGCATATAAAGAAAATCTTAAAATGCCATCTGAAGGTAATAGATGAAAGTAAATAGTTGGCACTCATTGCAGCTCTTAGAGAGAGGTATGTGTTTTGTTGTGCAGCATAGCATTTAAGTCTGAAAAAATGTAATTAAAATAATAAAGAAAACTCGATTCCATCATAAAACTGTGTAATCAAACATCTGGTACTGAGGCAGGATCATGCACGATAGATTTTTTCCCCCCACTCCTAATATTACTTTAGAAGCTTCCAAATGAGAAAGCTTGACTGAAGTATCCTGTTCAAATATTTCATTACAATTAGTATTACAACCATTAATATTGGTTGTGTGATTCCTGATGGATTTAGTTCAGTTGCTTCTGTGTTTGGAGAGTGGTATGGCACAGATGAGTCCTTTGGGTCTTTTATACTTTTTTTTTTCCTGAATAAACACACCATGATGAAGAGATCGTTATCTGTATTTTAGTTATGTTCCTCTGTTTAGGAGCTAAGAATTTAAAGTCTTTTTGCTGTGTGATGTTTCATGCTTAGCAGTGCCTCATTTTCAGTACCTTCTGGGCTGCACTGCTTAGCCCGTTGTACCCCAGCTTAAATTTCTGTGTTTGTGTTTTGTCCAAAACAGACAACTTCTTGTGTCCTGTATTGAAGCTATTATTGCACATGGATTGTGCCAGTTGTTTCCTAGTTGGGTCAGGAGATAGCTTCACTTAGACTTCCCCACAATATTCCCAGTTCTGCAATGAACCACATTTTAATTTTGTATAGGTATTTTGAATTTTTGTGTACACAACTGCTGCACCCATATTTTGCAAATAGAAGTACATTGTATCTCCTTGTTTTGCTTATGAGCAGGTTGTTAGGTAAAGTGGTTTTAAAGGCCTGTACATCAATCCGTATTTTTTTATTAGACTTCCATTTTTCCCACAACTTCCATGGATTGTTCAGAGTAAATTCGAAGGACTGGCGTTTGAGTAAGATGCAGTAATTTGCCTCCAATAGATCTTAATGTTTTCAGAAATTACTTGAATCATTCTTTTGTATTCTCACCTACACCCCCATCTCCTTGTTAAAGTTAGTAATGATAGTTAAAATTTACAGATGATTGCAATTAACATTTCTTAAAAGCCAAACAGTGTATGAGCTGTCATTTTTTCCCTGTGAAGAGGTAATTTGTAAAATAATCTTTATTAAATTTAGCAACCTTTCTTGCTGCCTTTTTAGGTCACTTCCTAACTGAAATGGTTAACGTGCCTTTCTTGATTTTTATCCTTGCTTTTTTTCTATTCATCTTAATTGTGTGTTTTTTCCCAACTTCTGAAAATTAAAGATTCCTGATGCATGGATAACTGCCTTGTTTTGTTAGCTTCTTTTTGTGTTTCATAGGAAGGTTGTGCTCTTAGTATAAACCTTCACTATGTTGTCTACTGTGTGCTCTTGCCCTTTGCCTGGTTGCCTGAAATCAAACCTAATGCTGTGTACCTTAATTTTTTTAAGTTTGTATCTTTTTTGGGAGCTGACTTTCTGGTCTACTCAATCTTTCATCTTCTAAAATAGTGTGCTCTTTTTTTTTTTTTTGAGTTCTTAGTTGATTTGTAGTGCTGCATACCAGATTCAAAACAGTCAATGCTGCAGCTTCATCCAGCTTTTGAAGACACTGTTATTTTTAACAAATATTTATTATGGGATTGGCTTATCATTACACAGCACCTTAGTGCTAAAAGTGTAATTCATTCAAATGCTGAAGGCCTGCGTGTGGTGAGGTACACCTGAGTCTTACACCAAACATATTTCAGATTGATGATGATAGGGTAGGTGGATGCCAGTGAAAGTTTGAGTTCCTCAGGTTGTTTTATAATCTCATACTGTTTTCACCAGTCTGTCTCAGAATGAAACTCTGACTCCCATATTGCCATTCCTTAAAATGTCTTTAATAAGTATAAATTAACAGAAGCACCAGTACATTATTTGGTAATATTGGGGGGGTGGGGGGTATAAATAGAAATGCTCAATTCTGCTCATCTTTCAGAGGGTGAAGTTACTGTATGAAAATAACACTTTCATAAAAGTGTGTAGTGTTCTACAGTGTGCAACTGTAGCAGTTGATACTTATAAATAGCATTGTGCTAAATGCTAAACAGGAGAGTTTAGCAGTAAATGAAACTTTAGAGTCTTCTCATGCTATTAACCAGCTTATGTTGAGCATGCACATACTGTTTTTATCTTTCCGCTTAACCTGATGGCACTGTGCAAGTACTTTAAAATATTTGTGACTTCTGACAGGTGGAGAATCTTACAAAGATGGCTTTCTTAAAACAATGCAGCACTTAAGAACTGTAGATAGCAATTTGTTTATGGTTAGAAGTGTGCTATATGTCATAAGATACTGTCCAATAACTTGAAAAATTCTGTGTAACATTAGTAGGTTTTTATAGGGAAAGGCATTTCAATTCTAATCTAAAGCACACGAGTTTTGTCCACTTGTGCTTTGATTGTTAATGGAAATTAAAGTATAAATTTTTGTGTTACAAATACCACCCTGTGCTGCTGCAGCTTCCAGAACATTTTTCTAACTTTTCTGGAAGTTCTGAAAAGCTTTCAAGTAGCTCTTTTAATGGGTATATAAGAGCGAATGATAGAATTTTCTTTTTTCATTTATGTCTTTAAGAAAAAGGTAAAGAACTTGCAATCATTACAATTTCATTCTTCTAGCTATCCACTGGCTAGCTCAAAGTTGAATATTGCTATTTATGTGTTGTTAAGGAGTTAATTTAAGTTCTAGGCATCTCACTTGTTTGTTTAATCCTGGAGGAGTTAAAATTTAGTATCTAACTGTTATTCTTATTTTGTGCTACTGGATTTTATGCTAATTAGTCTAATGACTTCTGTTTTCCAAAAGTACCCTGTGTCTGTTTATAGGAGGCAATAGAAGGAGAAGAGGGAAAGAACTGGGGAAAAGGACACTCTTGGGAATACTTTTAGTGAGACATGGCATTACTAGTGGCAGTGAAAAAGTTTGATGCTAATCTGACAAGGTGCTGACCATGAAAGGTAGTGTTTCAGAGCTTTTCTCCTTTTTTGATAGTTTTTTTTTTCTAGTTTCTCTGATTTTAGGTACCTTTTCTTTCTCAATTTCCTTTTATTCCTGGTTAATTCTGGTGGGTTGTGGACATTGTGTGCTGTTTCCACTCTACCCTGATGGAACAGTAATTTTACTTTTTTGTAGAAGTGGATAAATTGGTATTGTGCTAGGTTAGTGAGTGAAATAAACTCACAGAGGGATCTGAATAAAATGAGAGCTAGCCCAAAGGGATTGGTGGGAACTTGCATCTATCAGGAAATAGAACTGAGACTGGAGGAGAGGACATGTTCTTTTTTGTCAGTCTTTCTTCCCGTCTTCAATTCTTTCTTTGTTATCCTTTCCCTAGTGAAATACCATGCAGATAATTAGCTGGGCTCTGGAATATTCCTCAGGAGGAACCCTTAGAAGATAGGGCAGTGTAAAAATTGCATTCTTGAAAAAGATAATGCCAAATAGTAGTGATGTTCTTCATTATTGAAGGATTTTTAGAAAATCAAATATCATCTATTAAACTGTTGTCATGGCTCCATTAGGAAAGAGGTTCTGCTTCAGGCTGCTTCTAGAATTTATGGCCTGCTGAGTTACCAAATTAAGCTTTCAAATAGCAAGGAAAAAGCTGGACTTTTGGGCTGCTTTCTGCTCACAAGAGGCAACCACATGGCAAATGACGAGTCTGTATTTTGTACCCCAGTGATGATTTCTCTGCCATTTAGCAGCTTTCTGCCAGTGCTTCTGAAACATGGAATTGCCACCAGCAAGCTTTTCTCCTCCACTGAGCTTCTCTTTGGGCCTTAAACGATGACTGTTTGGTGAGAAACCAAAGCAGACCGACCTGTGAGAAAGCTTCAGGGGCAGGAAATTGTTTTGTAGAGAATGTCAGCACTCCTGGCTTTTACGCTGCCGTTTCCCAAAATGTGGAGCCGTTACTCTATGGGACTCCTGCAGCACCTGTAACAGCAGGGAGTACAAACTTGGAGTTTTGGGGGGTTTTTTTAAAACTAGTCTAGAAAGCTTACAGAAGTTTAGCTGAAGAGTTGTCTGAAGAGCCAGAGATGAGGGAGGGCAATTTCAGAAGTTGCTGAATCTTGTTTCTGCCACCCAGCAAATACTACTTTTTTTTGTATAGGATTCTGGAGGAGAATCATCTGGTTTATTTTATGCAGTTGTAAGCACAGTTGAGACTTCCTGAAATGCTTGTGTGTAATGGTAATTTTACCTGAACTGTTCACCAAGGCTGTTCATAACCTTGGTGTGGCACATATTCCTTTTTTTAATTCTTATGTATATGAACGTGTTCTTTTAAAAAAAAAGGCAACTTTTTTTTTTATTGCCTTGCTGCAGATAAGAACACTTCCTCATTATGCTTCTTGTCATATTTTACTTGGAGAAAATAAATGTTTAAACAAATCTGCTGTTGATTCTAGTTTACATGGCAGAATGGGTGGATGCTTCATGCTGGTTATTGTCAATTCCGTAAAATGTGGAATGATCCTGTTGGTGTTTAAGCCATTGTTGTCTAACACACCGACGTCTGCATTAGTTCTTGTGTGTTCTAATTGACAAGGAAGGTATGATTTACTGCCTTGATTTACTGTTCTGGAAGGTCTGTCTGTGACTGTTCTTGAGATTTTTCAAAACCTTGTGAGGCCTTTAATAAGTAGCTGTCATTGGACATTTTATAGCACTTGGGTGACTTAAAACTTTTATTTTTGTGGGAATACTTTTTGAACCGTTTAATTTATGAGGTGAAACGAACTGAAAATCTGAGAAAGTGTCACTGAGAAAATGTATGTCTGACTTAAGTAGAAAGACACTGAAACGAATCACTTATATTTGTTTATTTTAAAATGGAAAGTTTTTGAGACTGTTCATCAGCAAGAAGTGCATTATCTTTTTGACATTATGTGACTAGTCTAGATCCAAAATGACTCACAGAACTGTAATCCTTATTTTTTTGTTTCTGTTCAAGCAGAAACATTATGAACCAAATAAGGTTCCTTACACTTGCACCTCAAGAGGAAGGAAGTGTTAAAGAAGAACCAGTTTCAGAAGTTACAACCAGACGGACCTGGCAGTTTGACTGGGCATTAAATAAAGTGGATAATTCTGTCAGAAAAACTGGCCGTGTCCCTAAATCTCTCCTACTAAAAATCTTCCAGGAAATAAGCAAAGCAGGTAAGTTGCTTCCAATTAAAACAAAATTAGGCTAAGTTTCAGGCTGCTTTTTAACCAAGGAAATGAATTGAGTGTTCTGATCTCTATTTTGTCTATGAGTGTTGTTTGATCTGCTGTATATGTTGATGGACAGACTTTAAATGCTTTAGAGATATTATTTTGCTTTGAACACTCTTTGTCAAGTTTTTTTTTTTTTTTGTCTTTAAGAATTTGTAAGTCTTATAAAAGTGTACTTTTAAGCTATGTCATATTGCCTTGCTTATTGTTGATTTTTAATCTGGTAATGCACTTCCCTCCTGTAACTGTATTTTGGTCTCTGAGCAGTGATCATACCTGTCTCCTTTTCACAGTATATTTTTAAAGTGTCTGTAATGAGCCATGCTGCCCTTAAGATGTTATTTGTTTTAAAATGGAACTACAGCAGGGAAATGTGGAGGTGATCCACAGGTTTCCACATTCCCAGGTAGCTGTGGTTATTCATGACAAGAAAGCTTTATTTTTTTTGAATAAAATAAAACCAAATAGCTCAGGCATTGTCCATTCTGTCAGATTGAATACCTCTTTGGCTAAAATGTGCAGACTATGTTAGTATTTTGCAAACCAGCTGCCACAGTTGATGAAGTTTGGTACCAGTTAGGATGAGTCAGTGGAAGTATTTATAGAATATACTTGTTAAGTACTACTGCCAATATTTATCAATGGCAGCATGTATTGCTTTGCTCAAGTTTAAAATTTTGCTGTGTATTGCTCTTGACTGTAACGGCTTGTCTAGCTGGCATTCTGCTTTTAAAAGTTTTGCATTTTACTGTTTAAAGGCTGAACCTCAATTCATGCTCTTTTTGTTTAATTTAGTTTTTTCTTTTTTGTTTGGGACATCCTTTCTGATGCTTAAATTTTGCTTTGTTGTTTTTTCAATGTAAACCTCTAATTTGGGAATGCGGGTTGGCAAGAATTTTGTGTCTCTAAACATCTCTGCGAGTAGTTTTTCATGAACCTTGACTAGTTCCACAGTCTCTAAGTCATACTAACAAAAATCTTAATCGCTTACAAGGTATTCCTTTGGCTTTGTAATTGTATTTAAAAAAAAAAAGCATGGAACTTCACAAATGATTTAGCTAAGGTGCTGTTGAAATAAATGGCAAATATTACCATTGGAAAAATTTAGTCCTTGTTTATTAATTAATAATGAAACTAGTTTAGCAAAAGCGTGGAAAGTTAGTGTTAATTTCTGCCTGTTTGTGTTTTTTTTCCATTTCTAATTACAACAAAAAAAATACCTGAAAAAGGTGTTTGTAGTAGATCTCATTGTGCATCTCTTCATGCTGACAGTGCCAAAAGTTTTTGATTTTCTTTTCCCTTTCAAAATACTAGTCTACTAATAGTTGCAGCACTGGCATTATGAAACTGAAGATGTTGGCATTTTCGTTGCATGAAGTAATTGTGTGCAGGGATTTAAAAGCTGGTCAGTTATGAATTGATGATCATACTTGGCAGCATGCTGCTTTCTAACGAAACTCTCATTTTTATTTGAAATTGCTGGGTTTGCATCTAAAGATGGGATGGAAAAAAATTATCTTCAGCTGATTGGGTTATCTGTGATAGATTTTGCAGTTCTGCCTTTGCCTCAGGAATAGCAGTGAAGTGCAAGAAAGAGATGAGTTTACAGTTAACTTTTTTGATATTCTGTGACTAGTACAGAAGTCAGAAAAAGACTGAGATAATCTTACCATTTCCTTCACTATTCTAAGGATGTAAATTTTCTCATTTGTTATGTATTAAGCATAGGCAGAACTGGAAATGGAAGTTGACATGTGGAAATGTCCCTGACTACCAATCCTGGAATTATATTGAATTGGTATGAATTATTTTGACATTTTAGAAACTTACTGTAAAGTTATGTCCCTGTTAGGATGAAATGATCTCAGGATCTTGAGTTGGGAAGTTGAAAGTATTAGATAATATAAGTTTAGGAATTTTGTGTTGTCTTCTAACAATTTCTGCTCAACTGAGCTCGTTATTGTACTAAATGGCATGTTTTGTCATGAATCTTTTTAGGGTAGTACACAGTAGTGCCATTGTTTAATCATTTGGTTATCCTGTTCATTTAAAGTCCTCCGTCTTGGAGAAAATTCTATTCTATAGAAAATGTTTAAATATTTCAGTAGGTCAGTCTCAAATCTTCTTTCTAATATTGAATGCATAATTATTTATGTACAAATTTGTGTTTTTGTTCCATTTGCAGGGTGTCCAGGGAGTAACCAGACCTTGCTTTTGTTACAAAGTTGTGGCACTGTTTTACCAGAGGTACTGTCACCTGAAAGAACAGAACTGGCCCATATGATATGGGACAAGATGAAAGAACTTGGTACGTTGGGTCTGTTAGTCCTCCTTGCAGCACCAGCTCTGTGCTTCAGTTACTCTCTTGGTAATGAGAGACAATGTATTTTAATGGTGTTTAAATGTTAGGTTATAACAGGTTGTACTTAATACCGAATGAGCAGTGGATTTTATTATTCAGGTGAGAGACCTGTTTCTAATTCTGGAGATTATAGTGACATCTAGGGGTGTTAATCTAAAATTCTAAAATCTAAAGATTTTTTTTTAAGATGCTTAAATTGGCCTTTTGCTTGATTTTCATTATTGAGTTTACTTTTCTGTTAGATGTTACCTTTATATCTGGTGGGCCGAGTATTCCTAGTGTTATCAGCTATTTTATCAGATGATATTTTATTGTGAGTCATTTATGTATAGATAATGCGTAGCTGAATGCTTTTTGATAGTAACATTGCTGAATCTGTAAAATAAATACAGCTGTAGAGACTGTAGAATAGCATGCCCATGAGCATTGCTGTTCCTGTGCTCATGTTATGTTTTAGCCTTTCATAAACATGTGATCTGTTAAATAAATGTCTGCTACTTCCAAGATGAATTAAAGGAAGCTGTGTCCAAAGTTCATACAGAGTAAATTTGACATGAAATTACCTGAGAAAGCTATGAAACTATGTTGAATTCAGAGAATCTACATTGACTGTGGTTGAAATATTTCCTTAGGTGCTGTGTATGATGCAAGCCATTACAATGCTTTACTTAAAGTCTATCTTCAGAATGAGCACAAGTTTTCTCCGACAGAATTCTTGGCCAGGATGGAGGAAGCAAATGTGCAGCCCAATCGAGTAGGTACCCTTTTACAGGATCTTCATTCTTAAGAGTAGTCTCCATTTATTAAATGGAAATAATTAACTTCCCCTTTCTGTTTTCTGTAGGTTACATACCAAAGGTTGATTGCTGCTTATTGCAATGAGGGTGACATTGAAGGAGCAAGGTATTCTTTTGCATTTATGTTTAAAGGGATTTCCACAAAATCCGTTTCTCATATTCCCTACCACTGATACTAAAACTGAATGCTGTGTAATTCATAGAAATTGAGCAAAACAAAGAAGGGTTTTATATAAGTATATTTTAACCAAGCAATGAAGAGCAATTTCCTGGAGACTACACAAACGAAATAAAAATAAGTGATAGACCAGTGTGTTCAAATCAAGTTGTGTTCACATTGCTCAGAAAATAACTTGTTTTTGTCATTTCTAGAGCCGTCATGAAAAAGTGTGAGGTTATGAAGGCTTACTGCCTTTGTAAGAAAATGGCTACTGGGAAAGGCATTTGAGAATAAAGTGGGCTAAGGAGCAAATAGTAATAATTCTGGTTGTTGTTGTTGTTACACAGGGCATTTTGGGTATCTCTAACAATTTTAGCAAGGTTAAGCTGTAACACTGTGATTGAGGGGCATGAGAAATAAGTAAAAGGAAGGTAAAAAAAAAAAAATCAACAGCCCCACCTTAGTGTTGGCATGTTCCAAAGTGGCAAATGCAAATTATTTTGTATTTTGCAGTAAGATTCTTGGATTTATGAAGAGCAAAGAGCTCCCCATCACTGAGGCAGTATTCAGTAGCCTTGTGAAAGGACATGCAAGATCAGGGTAATGTTTAATACCTTTTATTCCTTTTGTTTACTGTTAGCTTTACTAAAATATAAAGTGGTACTGTACAGAAAAAATTACATGCTGCAGAATAGATGGTTTTGAATAATAATGTGTAAAAGATTGTCTCTACATTTATGAAGCAAAAAAGCGATTTAACAAAGGAAGTAGATTTTTTTATTGTGTCTGAAAATCTTATATTTCAAAATAAATTACTGTACTTTTGTAGTGTTTGAGAAGTAATTTGCTGTACTTAGTTCTGAACTTTATAATCTGTTAAAGTTGAAAGAGTATTTTAAGTAATACAATTATTAAGAAGATTTGCACTTTCACCTTTCAGGATTTGCTTAGTTAAAATAAGTTTCTCTAAGCTTGTTGTAGTCTTTGTTTCCAATTCTAATTAATTTAGTGAAGAAATTTAGAAGTTGCAATAAACATCATTATGATTAAATCTACTGAGGGTCTTGCTTTGAATTCTTTCAGAGATATGAAGAGTGCAGAAAACATCCTTTCAGTGATGAGGGTAGCTGGTGTTGAACCAGGTCCAGACACATATTTATCACTGCTGAATGTGTATGCTGAAAAGGGTGATGCTGACAGCATCAAAAAGGTATTGCAAATTTGAATTTAAATACAAGTTGTTTGATCTTTTGTTCAATATAACTTTGGAATGCTTTCTGTCTGAGCAGGAGGAATAAGAATGAATTTTATTATTGGTTTCCTCCTACTTCAAAGTAATTAACAAATTTTTTTTATTGCAATTGAATAGCTGGTTAACTGAAAGCAATGTCATAATTTCTGAAAAATACTTGTCTTTTGATAGTGGCATTTTACTCTGGGAAGATAGATTTGTCAGTGAGCGATTTAATAATTCAGGGTTTTTTTAAAAACAGTGCATGTGCATGATATCTGTGTATTTATTTATCAAAATAAAAAGTAAACCTTGGTTATTCTGTTCCCATTGGCCATTGAAACCACAGGATCTTTCCAGTAAAAATGAACATTTTTCTTTTGAGAATTCATACGAACAATTTAGGTATTTGTAAGATGAGGCTTCCTTCCAGCCCTTTGTATAGCTGATTTTTTTCAAGTATTCTTTCTTACCATTTTTTTAAATCATAGAAATACAAAGCAATGAGAAAAGATCAAACCAATTTTCTTAAGTTGTATCAGGAGTTTCATCAGATGTAGAGGACCAAATCAAGGAAGAGGGTACTGGAAGCATAATTTTCTTCTGTGACTTAAACAAATACTCGTCAACCAACATTCTTCCAAACAGTGACAAAATGTTTGATTAGTCCTTCTTCCCTTTACAAAGTAATTTCTTTTGAAAGTCATCTCACAATGATAATACCCCTGCTGTTCTCATATATTATTAGATATTAGAAAGAAACTATATGCGATATCCTTTTTAGGTGTCCCTTTTTCTTTTTACAGTCTAAAGGTGTTTAAGTTCCTCTTAATACTTCTTGCATATTTTTTCTCTCTACCATGTTACATTATCTAAATCTGTGGATTTTAAAAAAGAAAAAAAACAGGGTTTTATGTTTGGGGTTTTTTTTATTTAAAAAGTATTCTGTTTTGAGTCACTTTAGAGTTGATTCAAGTTAAATTTATTTTGGTTATACAGACTCTAGAGCAGGTTGAGAAGACTGAAGGGTACCTGATGGACAGAATTTTGATGCAGGTGATTTTTAGCCTTGCCAAGGCTGGATATCCCCAACACATCGAGGATATTAAAGGACGCATAAGATTTGAAAGGGAATTAATTCCAGGTATGTCCTTGGTTCCTACAGTGGGGTGGAGAGACAACACTTTTATCGTTTTTTTCTTGTTTTGTTTTGGTTTTTTGTTTGTTTGTTTTGTTGTTGTTTTTCCTTCTTTTTCCAAAAAAAGGTAATTTTGTGGTTTTGTCTTGAATACTGAGGTAAAGTAATATTTTTGCCATTAGTTTGTGGATTAATTTGTGTGTTTGTGTGTTTTAGGTTGTATTTTCTAAAATCTAAATATGAAACAGCTTTAATAATTTGCATGCAAAAATTCATCTATAATTTAAAAAAAAATTCTGTAATTCATTAAGCTTTTATAAGAAAGCAGCAAGTGTGGAGTCCTTTCTTCAAACACCACTATTAAGATTACTGTTGTGAGAGCTCTTCATGACTGCCATAAAAAAGGGATACTAAATACTGAATACAGTTTTTTATTACCTACCTTTAAAATCGCCTCTGGATCCCATTATGTTTAATCTGACTGATAACTGTTAATTATACTTAATCAATTTTTTTCTTTTTTTGACGTGTCTAGAAATGAGTTTCTCTTTTCCTTATCCTTCTGTCATGGCGCGGTGGTGGTACTTCTGTAATTTTTAGCCTAGTCTTCTTATGGGAAAAGTGAATTTCATTGATAAATATAAATAATTCTGGAAAAGGTAGTCTCAAATTTGGGTTGTGAATCTTGTTTAAAAGTATGTTGACGGTACTTGTAAAATATTTACTTTTCTAGCTTTCCCTAATTTTAGTAGCTTAAGGTGAAAAAGTTGTGTGCACTTTATTAATATTGTTGTTCTCTGTTTTTCAATTGCTAGATGTAATGAATTTGTGTTTGACTCTGATAACTCATGGCTTTGAAGATATCAGCTTCAGCATCTTGAAGTCTTTAAGTCATTTATCGCGTGAAGATATGGACCAAGGTAGCTTCTTCTTGCAACATTGTGTAAATAGAGATCTGGTAAGCAGGATAGTAATACTGTTTTTCTTAATCTAATAATAATAGTATATTTATTCAGTTTAATGCAACCATGAAGATTGAAAATGGTCAATTGTTGCACAGTTCTTCAAGAGCAAAAGAAGCATTTTATTATTTTGTATCGACTTGCATAGTAAATTGAAATTCACAAAGGAATCCTGTTTGGCTTGTGTAATATCCATTTTCTACACATCACAAAAATCTCATTCTTCACGATTTGAGAAATTCATAAATGCAATAAATGAATTTTTGCATTTGTTTGCAGCCTGTGAACAAGCTGAAGCAATTCTGTAACGAGTTAAAAGAAGCGAAGATGCATTCGGCACCGTTACCATTTGTCTTGCGTTGCGCTTTGGAGGCCAACAAGTCAGGTACTCTGCTTTTTTAGTTATTTTACCTGTGCTCATTTAGAGTACTTGGTCACTGTTTAATTATTTGGTGAATGATTTCAGCCTTGGCCATTGCTGTGATGAAGATGATGAAGGAGGAAGGCTTGCCAGTAAGACCTCACTATTGCTGGCCTCTGCTAGTCGCATACCGGAAAGAGAATAATCTTAAAGGTGAGTTGTCTTATAAATGCTTCTGTGGCATTATTGCAAACCTAGTGCACAAATCCTACTGCTATGAGATTCTTCAGAAATTAAACTAAGCCCTTGCTGTATGTCTGTCCCTGTTTCAAACAATTTTTCCTTCAGAAAGACTTTTTTAAAACCTCTTTTCTTACTTGATTGTGATACGGTTCTACAAATTTCAAGTCTCGCTTGACATAGAAAGATGTGAATGTTTTGTTATCTTTTTAACTCTTCGCATTCTTTCTGCATTCCAGTGTTCTTTATGCTGCTCATTACTATTACTACTATTTACAGTTTACTCTTGAAGAAACTGCAATCCAAGTGAAGAATTTAAAAGTAAGGTTATGTTATTACAGCTCTCTTGGACTGCAAACCCAGTCCTTTATTCAAGCCAGCTTCTTATTATTTGCCTGATGAACCAAATGTGAGTTTTGTTGCAATCATAAAAACTGCAGGAGAACTTACATTGCTGAATGTGTGAGCCTGACCTGACAGCACACTGATTGAAGGACAAAAATGCTCAATCTTTGGGATTCTTAAGTAGGTTTAAGCATTTAGCATACTTTCCCCTGTTACACATGGGGATGTCTACAGGATATGAATAAGAATTGAACAAATATTAAATTTTAGAGTACAGTATCTAATTCTTTGGTTTGCGTTATTGGTAATTCAGAAAGAATGGTATTGTAAAAAGATGCTTTTAACAGAAGTACTTCCCCCTTGGGGAAACAAAAAACTGTCTTTTTCATCTTATCTCACAGTATAATGTGCTTTAGAATGAGATGCAGAGTTGTTAGTGTGACACTGGGTGACAAACAAAATGCACAAACAAAAAAAAAGTGCTTTTAGCAGACTCTTCCATATCGCAATTTTATCTTAAATATACAGTCACATTCCAGTTTGGAAGAAATGCTGAAACAAGTATTCCCTAATTGTTTCTGGCTATAAAAATGTCTCAAGTCTTTTTCAAAAAGCCTTTGTGAAAACAATATTCAGTTTTTATTAACTCCTTAGGCTCTGTTCTTGCTAGACTACTGCCCAAGTTTATCTTCCCCAGGTTTTCAAATCCTTGAAAGTTCTGTGATATTTTAAAAGTCTGGCAATGTTGTTTTAGTTGGGTCCTTTGTGACTTAGATGAAACACAGTGTTGCCAAAAATAAGGAAATGGAAATCAGTGTCATACTTCTCTGTGTGGGTGCTGCCTACTGAAAAGAGCTGCTTTCTTTTACTCCATGAAAAATTTCACCTCACTAACACAATTCTGAGAGATGTTGGAAGTATTTTTAGATTTAGACTTGGCTCCCAAATTAAAGCAATATTTGAGTGTCAAGAGAAACTTAGGTTTTCATACTTCTTTTGGTCTTTGTCAAGATCAGAGGTTGCTTTCATTTGGACTCCCTGCTGTAGAAATCAACTGTGCATTGGCAACTGTAGTGAAGTTGGAACTCCAAGTTGGACTGCTGGAAGTCATGTAAGCCAATTGAGAAGAGAACTGATGGAGGATCCCTCAATTCCAGCATTTTTAGCCATTTTCCATAGAGCCTTTGTTTTTCTGTCTGCAGAGGCATTGCATACACATACTTCTGTATGGCTGTAAGATAATGCTGTGAATTTGTAGACTCATTTTTGTAGCCTGGTACTCACTGTCCAAGTTTATATTGTCAAGTAGAAGTACTGTACATGCCTACACAAGTCAGTGATTTTTTGCAATTCTTTAAATATATAAGATTAGAAGATACCTGTTCAGTTGCTTCTATAGTGAAGAACCAGTGTAACTATTCTTCATGAATAGTGAAACAAGTTGTCTTCTTCCCTTGTGTAAGCTTGCATTCACTTTTTTCCAAGGTAATAATAAAAAAAAAGAATAAATTAGTTCCACTATCTAAAAATACAACCAATACACTTGAAGAAAGATAAATAGAGGGAAAAAACCTCATCCACCCTGGAACTGTTCCACAGAAATGATAGAGCAAAGTCATGCTGCAGTGAGAACCTAAGGGTGACAGCAGATACTAAATGAATAGAATGGTGCTTTCTAGGAGCAGAAAATAACGTGAACAGGAGTATAACACACAGTATATAACACACAGTATCACATCTCATACCNTAGTGAAACAAGTTGTCTTCTTCCCTTGTGTAAGCTTGCATTCACTTTTTTCCAAGGTAATAATAAAAAAAAAGAATAAATTAGTTCCACTATCTAAAAATACAACCAATACACTTGAAGAAAGATAAATAGAGGGAAAAAACCTCATCCACCCTGGAACTGTTCCACAGAAATGATAGAGCAAAGTCATGCTGCAGTGAGAACCTAAGGGTGACAGCAGATACTAAATGAATAGAATGGTGCTTTCTAGGAGCAGAAAATAACGTGAACAGGAGTATACACACAGTATCACATCTCATACCAAAAAAAAGGTAGTTAATTTCTCAACAAAGTAGTGACCCCCAGCCTAATGTGTGCAGTTGTGTGTCTTACTATAGGCAAGGCTGGTAATGGAAGAGAACTTTTGAGGAAAAGCTATTAAAAATATAATAGTATGTAGACTGTTCTAAATAATCAGAATAAACAGAATAAAAGCAACAAGCTATCTAGAACTGCAGTGTCCAAATGTCTGAATCAATACATATAGTGTGACCCAAACCATTAACAAATAGCAGTGTTTAATTACATGTTTCTCTAATGTTTATTACAGCAAAATCTGACACTGGATATCAAAGAAAATTCTGTAATTTCTGTATTACAGAATTGTGTTTGAAAGAAAAGTAGCGGTGAAGTGATGGCTAGGATGTATGAAACTAAATAAGGCCATTTCTAAATACACCTTAACCACTCTGAAATAGCAAACAGTTCTTTTCAGTCATTTTATACAGGCAAATAATTTCAGGTGGGGCATTGCCTTTATGGACATCTGCTACATGAGTTGATAAATACTTATTTCCTTAGTATTTATTAGGATTTTAGGAATGAGAAGTGCTTGGAGGGTTTAAAAGATCAATATGCAGTGGATCTGAAACTGTTACTGGCACTGTGAGTAATTTTGTATCAGATTATGCACTAAAATCAGGAGGACCTAGTGTAAATAAGCAGAAATGTTCAACTTAGGTTTATTCCTGAATATTTTACAGCTTCCATTTGCCTTTGAATGTTATTTTTAAAAACATCTTTTACAAGTGTGTATTTTGCTTTGGGTTCTACTGTTGTTGAACTATTGTATAAACTATTGTTACATACAAAACCCATGGTTAGTGAATGGTAATTCAGGTTTTACTTTGGAAAATAAGAGTCTGGGTCCAGAAGGGAATAAGGGTGGTAATTTTGCAAAGTTACTGCTTGAAATCCTGTTTTATAGACAGACTTTTCTGGCAAAGAACATTCTGAGTAGATCTGAAACTACCAGCACAGCAAAAATACATTCAATACTATGCTTTCCTAAGTGTGATCTTACTTTTTGAACTGAAGCTTTGGTTTTTTATTTCCTCAGAAAACTGCTTAAAGCCAAATTTAACTTCCCTTGCACATGTAGAACTGTACATAACTGCCTTAGAAATTCCTTCTGTTCTTATGGGACTGCTTTAGGGAGTAGGCATGACTTAACTGTGAGAATTTTAGGAAATGAATGGTAAACTGAAATGCAAGCCTCACTTTTCAGTTTTTGAAAACCTGCTCTACCACATAAATATTATGACCACCTCATAGTTCATCTCTCCTATATTTGTTCTTCAATATACTGATTTGAGGTTGGAATCTGTTCTGTTGTGTTTGAGTGCTGTTTCCAGTATTGACAAAAAGAAGTTGTTTTGTTTCCCATTTCTGTCTTCCTCCTACTCAATTATTTGATTTTGTATACTCAGCTCCTGTGTACTTACATATGTCAGCCTAAGATCTCAAAAAGCCTGTTCTTGATCAAGCAGGGAGATGACCAAAAGACTGCACTGGGGGTTTTAGTCATGCCCAGTGTTCTGGATCAGTGGTGTTCAGAGTGGGATGTGCAAGGCAATCCATTGGCTTGTGAGTGGGCTGTTAGCAAATAAGTTTTTTATCCTTTTTGGCTCTCTATTTTCATGTACGTTTGGTAGTGCCCACAATATATCAGTACAGTTCTATATATGTGAATAATTTCTAAATCAATATACATGTATATTTGGGGGGGTGTTCTCAAAAAAGTTTGTGTTCTGCATGAACATGACTGCACTTTTGTGCCTCTTTCTTTTAGTCTGATTTTTGGTTGGGAGAGAGAGAAGAGGTCAGTGCGTTTTCCAGTATGAGAAGCAAAAGTCTTTAAGAAGTCCATGTACATAATGCTCAAATCTTTTTAACTGAAATGGAAATGTTTCATTGCTTAGTATTGTGGAAGATGTTTATTTGACTATAAAGTAGTTCTGCCTTGGTGAGGTAGAAAATGTATGCAAAACTGTAGGACTCTGTTGGTTTCATTAATCTTCTGTCCTCCCAAAAATTATACATCAGCCACCTTAAAAAAAAATGCTGCCACACATTTTCATTATAAGTTTACAATTACTTTGGCTATGCAATTAGTTTGGTGCAGCATGGTTGTGCTGTCTGCATCTTGCTGTTGTGCTGGTGTTCACATGTTTCTCACGCCTGCCTTTTCCTGCTCAGGAAATGTGCCCTAGTCTGTGTGCTAGGGAGTGGGGATGCTTAACAAGCCTCTTTCCTGCACTCTTCTGCATACAGGCTTGGGCTCAAACCTCCTGAGTGCACCACGCCTTATTCACTCTGGGATCTAGTTCTTGGTCTTCAAACTACTTTTTAGTGTTACAGTTACTATTGAAAAGGCTACAGCATAAGAGGACTTAATATATTTTCTGGGATGTTGAAAACATGAAATAGAAACTAGCTGTCAACATTTGAAAGGTATGAAGAAAGATTTAGTGTAATTAATTCTTTATTCATATTTTTGCGGATTCTGGTCCAAAATCAGAGTTTTGTTTAAGGCAAACTCGAACAGATGATGCGACTTTAATCTAGTGTGACTTGCCTGCATGTATTTTCAAGTGCTCAAAGGGAATTCACATTTGATTATTTGCACCATAGTGCACTGCATAAAATATTCATGGAAGTGTCACTTTTCCATAGGTGGCACTCCAGGGCAAAGACAGGGACTTTGGGCATTTTTAAAGTAATAAGTATGAAATGCAAGTTGAAAAAAACATATGCTGTTTGGTACTGGTGTCCTGCAGCAACTGACAAATCATTTTTAGACCAGCAAAAAACGATTATACCTGTATTGGTTTTGACAGAGATTCAGAGTTTGGTAGCTAAGGTTACTGTAAGAAGTTTCTGCAAATCAGAAGAGTGTGAGCAATTAAAAAGAATGACATCTACTCTACACTCTAGTTGCTGGACTATTAATATTTGGTATTTGGTGTCTTCAAGTGTGACTCTACAGAAGTAATACACAGTCTAGTTGTGTGACATGATGTGAACCCTGTAAAAGTTATAATGCAGCTTCACGAGGCTTGGGAGACTCCAGCCTTTTTCTGAATTTCCAGTTTGAAGCTGATGTGTTATAATCAACCAATTTGATTATAAACATATTACTACTTTTAAACAAGTCCAGAGAAAAGTCCTAAACACTAATGCTAATCAGAGTTGGATACTGGGAACAAAACTAGGAATGTATGATGTGTTGAAGAATGTGTTTGTATCTTGAGTATATGTACTTGACATCAAATTTCAGATTTCTTTTTTATGCACAATAATATGGACATTTTGGTACATAGCTCTATAAGATGTTCTGCAAACATGACTAACTCATATATTTGCTGTATTAGGAAATAACTTTATGTAGTAGCAATTTCCAAACCGAACTTGCATGGTTTTTATAGGATGGCACAGAATATGAAGTTTTGTAAATCTATTTTAAGTTTCACAGTTAAGCGTTCTATTAATACCTAAAATAGAAATGCAGGATTTTTCATGGCAATTTCAAGGAGGGAAATTGAGCCTTTTTTCGTAAAGGAACATTTATTTTTACATGTTGATTCTCATGTTTTTATTTTTCTGAATGCTTACCCTTATTCATTTTGCCTTGATAGGTATCTTTGAGGTCCTCAAAGTGATGCACGAATTGGAGGTGGACCTTGATGCAGAAACATATACAGACTATGTTTTTAAAAACTTTGCTGATACTGAAACTGCCCATGCCCAGCTGAAGGTGAGTTTACATGTAAAATTTGTTAGAATGACTATTACATGGATTCTTATATTATGTGCTCTGTGATGGCTTTAGATCCCAGTAGTGCTGCAAACACAAACGTGGTGTGATGAAGCCTGTTCAGAATATTTAGAATATTTTTCAAACAGTTGTTGCACTGATCATTTGTTTATCATGTCTTCCTCCTGCTGCTTTACTTTTTCTTCTTCAGGGCTAACCAAAGTATTTTGCTCCAGACCTTGTAGCTTTTTCTTTCCTGAACTGGAAAACCAAATGAATGAATAATGCTCTTTTTTTAATTGCGGACTGGAAGTACTACAATTGTTTCTGGTGAATAGGTTTTTTTTTACTCACTAAAGAATTGAGAATTGGAGACCAAATTTAACTGTCCCAGTCTTTCTGCCTTTCGTAACTTTATTTCTTGCAGCTGATTTCAATACAAAAAATTTTTGATGAGTAGCAACTCATTTGACTGCCATATAGACTTCTGTAGAGCACCTATGTTCTCAACAGCTACCTTTGGGAAGGAAGTGTTTAAAAAGACGAAGTATCAGAAGGTCTTCTCTGTGTGAAGTTCCATGGTTAATTGCCTTTTCTCTAGGAAAATGGCTGCCTGTTTGAAAGTGTTGGGCTCTATGTAGCAGAACTAAGAAGTGAAGCGCTGCGGGGGAGACTAGACAGAGTTGTTTCTATAAGTGAGTATTTTTCATGTTGCTTGTTACTGTGTACTTGGTGATGGTGTGGATTGGTTGTAGCCTAAGAGATTTACTTGTATTAATATGTGAGGTTTCAACATATGTGGGGAACTTGAGCAAAGTGCTTATCATGTGAGGTCTTCTATGATGACTTGTCAGATAGAAACTACCAATTCTGAGCCATAAATCGTAGTTTAATTCTTTGGTATTGAACCTGGCCATAAGATTTGCATAGAAGTTATTTGCAAATAACAGCTTTACTGTGATTATGACAGGAATGTGAGACTCTTGTACTTAGAGAGCTTAAGCAAAGAGTTTTTCACAAGGCCACAAGTGAGGTGGTTGGTGCTGGGATTGCTGTTGTTTGCAGCATCGATGACTGCAGAAAGCGAGGAACGATACAGCTCTGAAGTACTACAGAGTTACTCATTAAAGAACCAACTTTGAAGATCTGATGGTCACTGACATTAACCTGAGGGTGTTCTGCTGATCTCTTGGTCATGGAAATTGTGTATAAATGTGATTGGTTAATTAGGCATTGAATTATAGCATGTTTAAGAGTTTTCTCCAAAGACTGTTCTGGTGCTCAGTGCTTGCAAATGTTAATTTGTGTCATTGACTGAATGTATGGGATGGGATAATTTGCTCGGTTAAGTAGGAATATGTAATTCTCTTCAAAATTTAAATAAATAGGTTTTATATTCCTAGTATACTGAGATATTAATAAAATGCCTAAACTTGCGCTGAATGTGATACAGGAAAAATCTCTTTGTAAACAACAGTTTTATTTGTCCATGGCTCAGGGAAGAGCTTGCTGCAGTTGTCATTAACTGTTTTATTTAACAAATACAGAAATAAGTAGTCTGTATACCATGACTCTGGGAAGCCGTTGTGTTGCAGATGAGAAAATTGAGTCGTTAGTAATCAGTGATTTGATTTTGGTATTGGAGAATTATGAATTAGTGAATCTTCAGGATTCACTTTACATTTTGCCAGTATTTTGTCTGGTTTTATTACAAAAAAACCCAAAAAGCATGAACGAAACCATTGACCCTAAAAAAATGAAGTACCCAAAAAAAAACTTTGAAATTTTTTTCAAAGGAGGACTGTTTATTAACAACAATGGAATCTCTTCTGGAGTGTGAAATACTTTGGGGGATTTTTTTTCTCCATGAAATGTAGACCCCTCCATTCATTCTGGGTAACTGAAACAGGCTGGCTTTAATGTGTTGTAAGACACAGATATATGTATGCCTGGTATATGTATATATCAAAAGTATGACACAGGCACATAGAGTAAGTTGAATTCTGTCTTACTGTCACAAAATTAGTATCACATAGTATATTATTTAGCCATTGTCTGTGAGTTGAATTTAAATCTTTTACTGATATTTCTGTTTACAAAGACCAGGGTTAATAATTCATGGAGACATATCCAATTTCTTTGAACTTGAGCTTTAAAGGAAGCTACTCCGTAAATAGTTTACCAAGCTGAAATGAATGCTAGTAAATCTAATTAGCACCTATGTGATGATAAGGCACAGATATTAAACAGCTGATTTTTTTTCTTTTTGACTTGTCTCCTTTTGCAGTATTACAAAGAGGGAAAAATAGATGCAGTTTGGAAAATAGTTTGAGATTGTCTCCTCAGTATAGGCAGAGGAAGCAAAGGTTGGTTATTAATGCTGGCTGCTATCTAGGTGTATTGATTCAGCTTCTCATGCCTTATAATGTATAGATTTCTGCTACTGACAAGATGAAAACTCCGAAGCATCAGCTGAGGAATCTGGGCACATAAGGCAGTGTACATGAGAGCTGCTTTTTCCCTTTATCATGCCGTTCCATTCCACTTCATTGTCAGCCCCTTGATTTTCTCAGACTTGTTTGTTGCTAGGGAAACCAGGTTGCCGATTGTCAGCAGCAGCTGAGCATACTAAGATGCTTTTCTGCTCGTTTTTTTATGAGCAAAAAGTTTAATATACTGCTGGAGGAGAATTTGTATTGAGGGTGCCTTGAAACCAACTTTACCTGAGATTTTCAAACAAAAATAAATGTTCCAGCATTTAAAACGAGAGTTAGGCTAAGGAAGTACTCTTAGCATGTTCTTATCTTTGACTTCCCAGGTTCCTTTAGAGCTGGTGTTTTTATTTTGGTTATCTTCTACCATATTGCAGCCCTTGCTGAAAGAGCCCTGTGCAGTCAAGTTTTTGCAGCAGTTAATTTCATTGTGACGCTGAAGTGAGATGCTGATAACTTCATACAGGACATAAATGCATCCACTACTGTATTTTTTTCTTTGCTGGTCTACGGTGCTGGAGTGAGAGACAGCAATTCTGCAGGAAGAAAGTAGAATTCTACAGAATATTTAGTCAAGAAATGATGTAAAGATGAGGACATGAAGTATAACTGCAAATGACCTTTCAGGGACATCTAATTTTAAGTGATTTTGTAGTTTCCTTTGTGTTCAAATATTATTGTATATAATGACATATAGACCTGTATATTTGTCTCTTTTTTCCCCTTAGATTTAATTTAATTCAATGGATAGCACTTAAGATGGAACTACTTTTTCTTTCTTGTCAGGGAATTTACGCTAGCAGAAGCAAACACTTAAGAAAGTGTTGTGCCATGAATTTTTTGCTTAGATTTTTTAAATTTTACTGTTCTTATTATTTAAAAAAATAAAAGGCAAAAATTTAAAACCTATTTTAAGGCAGGTGTTCTGTCTGAAACAATTAGCAAACCATTTACCTTCAGTGGATCTTTTTTTTGTTCCAGCATTAATATCTCAGGTTTTCTTGATTAGTGTTGTTTGAGATTTGTTTTGCTTTTCGGAATTGGTCTTGTCCTTTCTTAAAGATGCTTTATGCAATTAATAATCCGTATAAAAAGCTAATTTATTAACTATTTACATTAAATGCAAAGTAGAGGGAAAACTTTTCACTCTCAGAATATTTCATTGCTTTTGAAATGGGTCAGATTTGGAGCTGGTAAAACCAGGACTGTTTCAAACCCTTTGATATTTTGAATTTTGGTTTATAAATGTTTGTCAGCATTTAGTAAACTATCAAAATAGCTTTTCAAGTGATGGTCTGTTTACATGATCTGCTGAGTTGTTGCAGTTCAGGGATTTTTTGACGATTAGTATTGAGAAATCTTTCTTTCATTTACAGTGTCTTCAGCAGACACACCTGCTATTGATTGTCGTCTGTTTAGAAACAGCCTCATTTTGGGTTTTAAAAGGTAAGGTTGTTATACAAATACTTTTTTTTTCCTAAGTAAAAAAGTTCCCTCTCTTTTTTTATCTGTTGAACACAAGTCTGTCCAGTATTTTGTCCCCTGCTCCATGTTTTAAAAGTAGCATTCCAAGTCTAGGAGAAGATACTGTTGTTCCTCCCTGCTTTCCTCATTTTCCTTGCCTCTGCTATATATGAGCATACATTTGAAACGTTACATATAGTAGACGAAAAAGAATTTCATTACTCTTTTTATACTGGCAAATAGCACAGAACAAACTTAGGGTAGTAAACATTTGGGGGTTTATCTTTATTCACTTTTTTATATAAACAGCTATGCTACTGTAAGATTTCCCTAAAGATTATCACTATTAACCAGTAAAGTAATAGGGTGCTTGATGAAGATGAAATACCAGTGGGACCTTGGCTTATTCTGCTACATCTGCTAACTTTCTGTGCCCTCTGGGTCAGTATGGCTCATGAACACTCACCTGTAACACCTAGTTCTGTGTGACATTGCCAGGACTTTGTGTTCACAGTCATATGGTCCTGTTCTGCAGGGAAGGTTCTTTGTGAATTTGGAAGGTTGTCTTAAGCTTATGCAAGTATATGTGAATTAGCAAGCACTTCCATCATGCACTGCTTGCCCCAGTCAAACATTTAGGACTGGGAATGATAGGGGTTTTTTCAGCATGCTTACACCACAGGGAACAAGAGAAGTCACCTAATACTACTCAGACCAGGGTTTGAAGGCTGATTTTGTTATTTCCTGGAATTTTGTAATGAGTGTGAATTAGAACTGTGTTTTGGTTGGATATTAGTAAAACATAACAGGTGAATATGACCAAAATAATTTGCTAGTAAATAGCATGTTCTATCTAGCTGTTCCTGTTGCATCATGGTAAAAGGAGGAGAAAAAACAAACCAGTGTTGAAATTTGGCATATTAGCTAGGCCCTAGCTGGCCTTGGCATCCACGGGATAAGTGAAATAATATTTTAGATCCAGTAGGAGTATATTGCTATTCCTTTAATAGTCAGCCCCAGATTCATCTGTTTCAGGTGTATTAATTAAAGTAGCAGATTCTCTAAGCATATTTTCTCTCTATAACTATAGATAAATATTCAACTGAAGTACAATTTTCACTAGAAAGCAAACCATGACAATGTTTACCACACACAACCAACACTAGCCTGAAATATCCCTGCCACTGGGGAGCTGTGCAGGTGTGCAGAATGTGATTAAAAGTATCTTTAAAATGTCATCATCTTGCTAGCAAGCTGGTTGCTAAAAATTATAGTCTGCTCAAGTGAAACAGTTACTTTCCTCATAGTGGGAGCAGGTCCTGCTATTCTGATTACAACTGTTACTGGGCATCTGGGCTAAAACCTCAGAATTGTGATGGAAATTAAGGTTAGGGGTCTTTTGATGTGATTTTTGTTGGGGGGATGGGGTGGTGGTGGCTTTTTTCACTTTTTACTTCAGCTTTCCTTGCCACTCTTAAGTGTGGCATAAGTTTTGTTTATCTGTTTTATTCTTTTGTTTGCCTTTCTTGCTACCTGGTTTCAGACACTGTGTTCAAGGTCACCTGTGCTCAGATTTTACCCTTACATTATTTCTGAAAGCATACCCACTCATGTTGCCTTTTCTGTTTTAAACTTAATGGCTAGAACATTCTAAGCATGGAACTTGAGGGTATGATAGGAGAGAAGAAAAAATATTTATAGGTTTTGTAAAGACCACAGCAAAATTTTATGGCTAAATGCAGGTCTTGAGTGTTGAAATGAACAAAGTTCAGGATTGGAGTACAAAAGTACAGGGTAGGGATGCCAGGGACACATGAACAATGTCTGTGGCAGACTAGTTTATGGATTTCTGTTGAAACTGCTCTTCTCTAGTAACTGCTTCAAAGTATTCCCATTCTATTTGCCTGATGTACCATTACTATTTCAGAGTCAAGTACTTTAGGAAATTGATGCATTTGATATCTGCAGTTCATTGTCATCCTGTCAGTGGTGGAGTGAGTTCACCCAACAAAGCTTAACTAACCTCACAGATGGCATTTTCTTTCCCCTCTGTGTGTACCCGCATTTGACTCATTTTCAAATACAAGTGGCAGTTGCACAGAAAGAAATGTTTCATAGGCTTGAGCTTCCTAAATAAAATCCTGAACTTCTGTGAATGAGTTCAAGTTTTTGTGCATCTGTTCAGATTGACATCTTATTTTCCTCTAATGAGAACTACAGGAAGATAAAATCGTGTCATAAGTTTTTTTTCTCTTACCCTTGCCTATGTTAATGCTGTTTTATAGTTGTTGAAAAGTTACAGTTCTTGAAAACTTATAGCTTCTATTGAGAATTTTCAAGTTCTATGAATTACAGGAAAATAATCAGGTTTTTAATACTTCAGTCAGCTGGTTTACATTAAGATGTCAGGGGTTTTATATTTTAGTGAACTGGTTGACATGATTTTTGGTTGTAACCTGGTGATGTACAGAAGAGTGTTCTTCCTCAAGTTCTGTTACTGTCTGTGAGGGGAGACACTCTGTTTTTTTTTCTACTTTTTAAAATATTATGTGTTTCTCTCACTATACCTTAGGAGATTGGATTACTTTCTTTTTTTGCATAGTATAAATGCATTAATAGCTGCCTGTAGTTATCTTGGTGAATAAAAAGTCTAATGCACAGGAGAGTTAGATTTTTTTTTTTCCTAGCAAATTCCATGTATCAAGTGCTTTCTATGTGAAGTGCAGCTTGAGTGAAGCTTATTTTATTGAAATGCTAAATGGAGAAGTATAAAACAAAAAAATAAAATTACGATATGTTAAAAAATTGAACTGAGACCAAAACTAAAACACTTCCTAGTCGTAAGTGATCTATTTGGAATGTTGCATTATTTTAAGTTTTTTAGCAGAAATTATATTAGCATATTGAGTATAGTAAAAAGTCCTAAAGTTATGCTGTACAAAATTAGTTTAAATAGTATGTGGCAATTACTGTATTTTAATTTCATCTAAATAAGATCCTCAGTGTTAATGTTCTGTGTTGTTTTAAAGAAAGCTACAAGAGTAAAATCATTTTGTTGCTTTTGTTATCCTTTGCTGCCCTCTTCAGCTCAGATGATGTACATCTATGGAGCAAGGTAAGTGGAGATAAAACTGTAAATAAAATCAAGATTCTTTAGGCATTGCATGTTTATGGTGCATTATTGTAAATCTGAATTCTGAGACTGAAAATTGTAGACCTGATTAATTTGAGCAAGACTTCTGTCAGTGGCAGATCAGGCAAGTGTATCAAACTGAGTTTTCAAATCAGACAGTTAAGTGAAATTGTGAAAAATCAAGTGTGGTGTTACCATGTCATTTAGCTTATTCTACTGCAATTTCTAGATCAGTGTAGTTACAGCTGAAGGTGGTTGTAGCTTCTGGAACAAAGTCTGCCATGGTTGTGCCATCTGGCATCAATTCACTTTGCTGCACTCCCTAAACTTCCTTCATGTCCTCACACTGGTGATAATAAAATAGTAAGGCAGACTTAGTTCTTCAAAGTTTCACTTATATGACTTAAAGCACTGAAGTCAGAGCCAGATGAAAGAAATTAAGTGGATGAAGTGAAAGGGAAATTACTGATCATCTTGCTGACCCTGCATTAGGGCTACATTAGAAAGACTGCAATATAACTTGGTCATTACATTTTGCACAGTAATAGAATAGAGGAGATGTTCGCAGATACTGCTTGGGATGTGGTTTCAGAATTTGGCAAGGGGTGCACTGTGCTGCTTGTTGTTATTCTTCAGTGCTGTAACTGCTGATTAATAAAAGTACATTTTAGATTTCCCAAAGAAATCTTGGAGTGAAATGGAAATTGAGATGGGGAAAGTCATTGATCAATAATTTGCATAAAATCAGTGCAGGATTTTTTTGCATTTTTTTACCTTTTACTATTACATGATGATTCTGGTGAGAGGATATTTTTGTCTGCTGCCTCTCTCCTTCCTTTTTTACATTTAAAAAAAAGAGAGAGCAGGGAAAGAAAAAAGGAGACCTCTTACTGGTCCCATTATGAAAATAATTTTGAAGGACAGAGCTGAAGTAATGGTGGTCTGCATGTGAAGTAATATCTAGAGTTAATTCTGCTCTTCATTACAATGGAAGAAAAATAAATTTTGTTGTTTTCACTAAGCTTAAGAGTAAATACATGCATTGGACTTCTAAAATAAGAAATGCTAACTTAGGAAATAAATAGACATGTAGAAACAGAAATAATGCTACATATTTTTTTCTGTAATTCATCCCTTTTAGTGTTCTGATATTTGATTCAAAAGAACTGTTATGACTTCCTTGGATTTTTTTGCAGTGTGTAGTGATTTGTCATAGGAAGATGAGGGGAAAAGGGCAGAAAAAAGCTGTAGTTTAACTGTGAACAGTGTCCATGGTGTTGGTAGAAAAGTAATAGATAAGATATCCAGTTGCACATTTGGTATTTTTTGTCTTTATTTATCCATTATCATCAATTGAAGGTGAGGTTTCCTTTTCTTTTGTCATTACTTAAAACACAGCACTTTGGCAGTGAGAATACATCTCCTGACTTCTTTGAGATTACATTCTAGAATTATGGGAGATAAAAGAAAAATTCTTGAAACACATTTTCAGTTTTTAACTGAAGATTTAATTAATAAAAATTATTTCATTTCCTCAAGAACAGTCAAATGATTTTTAAAGTGATGTTGTTTAGGTTAAAGTATTTGTAGGTAAGATGTGGGGGCTTTTGGGTAAATGCTTCTTTTCTTTCAGAGGAAGTAAAATCTATATATTTCTTCGGTTTGCATGATGGATCAAACAACTGCTAAATGTAGTTGAAGTTAATTAATTTTTATGAACGCGTGTTTTGTCATTCAAAATTGTGCTTACTTAAAACAGCTTATTTACAACTAGCTGTACTAGTTACCTTAATTCTAGCAGAGCATGATAAAAGTTGTTCCTTTATTATTTTTTTGTATTTGCTTCTTTCAGATATAAAAAATAAGAAGCTTTTTAGGACAATTTCAGCCTTTCGGTAAATTGGAACATAATTGTAGCATCTTCAGGAGTGACATGCTTTAAGCAGTGTCTTAGGATAGCTAACTTCCCGTGGAATGATACATAAACAGAATACTAGAGTGTTCCCTGTCTTAATGCTATACCTCAGAAAGCATTTCTGTTTGCAATATTTTTTTCAAGAAAACCCTATTATTTACCAAAAAAACCCTTTGTGTTTCTTAGGGAATGACTATGATGTGGTAAAGAATAATACTTTAACAGAGAGATGCTTTATTATTTTGAGAATTCAATTTCAGATACTATTTGTCCTTGCTTGCTTCTTTTGGCTGCAATGTACGATTATTCTGTCTTACCAGATAACAGAACTGTTGTACAAGGATGAACGTTATTGCCTGACGCCTCCAGGACCAACTGGTAGAGTTTCAATTTCTATGATTGTAACTTATCCACAAATCCGTTCTTCTGTGTAATGATGGGTTTGAGGGATTACAACAGTAAACACTGATTGCTTCTTTTTGAAAGTGAAATTTGAAAACATGTTGGGTAAAATCCTGATTCGAATAATCAGACCATATTCTGTGAGATCCACGAGATTTTTTTTTTTTAGAATTATAAACAAATCTTGCTGATAATGATTTATTTTTCTAAATTTATAGATGAAAACTGAGATTTAGAAGCAACACAGTGCTTAAATACTTAAAAAAAAAAGGCATTTTCAACCTACTTTTACCTTTAGTAGTAAACGTACTGATTTTGTGAGGCAAAATGGTACTTAATATCCCAAATTCTCTACCTTGAAATAAGTATACATTTCTTGTTGAATGTATTTTTTTTAAAACGGTTTGGTTTTTCTCCCTGCTTTCAGAGCCAGAGGGGCAAGGAGGTATGGTGACAGCTAACCTTAGAGAAGACAATACTTGATGCCCTTCCTGTTCTGGGAAGAGCTACAGGACCCCACATATTTTTGCACTGCATAGATAAGAAACTTAGCATAATTTGATGAAATCTGTTCATCTTGACTTTCATTGGCTAATAGGCAGTTTCTTCAGTATTACTTACTCGAATGGTTAAAATATTCTTGTATGCTGTTATATTAATATTACAATACTTAATGTGGCTTTGTAATGGAATATAATAGGTAAAATGTACAGAATAAATATGCAAAGTGTTAGAAATCTGTTTTTTCTTTTGAGCAATGACAAAATATTTGTGGCAACTATTTGGGGTAGCAGGCAGGAAAGGGGGGGAAGGCCTTGGGCAGTACCACTTCTGTCACACAGTAGTGGAAAAAAATAGATTGAAGTAAGATTCTGTACTGAAAAGCTGTCACTAGGTCTGAAAATAATTAATATTCCTTTCACTCACCAGTTAGATATGTGCTCCCAAACCACATAATCTCTATGCCTCAGTGATCATTGTTGCCATTTCAGAGCCTCTCATCAGGGTGACATCTCACACCAAAATGATTTCTTATAAATTAATCTTGATAACATGACAGTCTCGGTAATTTTAGTGGAATGCTTTCTCTTGTTTTTTTCCACAGAAGCTGTTGGCTATTTTCTTTATCACTTGATTGACAGCATGAGTGACTCAGAGGTACAGGCCAAGGAGGAGCGTTTGAGACAATACTTCCATCAGCTGAAGAAGATGGTACCGTTTCACTTTTTGCTACATAATGCCTGTCCTGCCTGACATGTATCTATTAGGTTTGAAATTGCTGCTTTTAAGTACAACCAGACCACTTCTCAATGACATGCAAGAGCTGGAGACTTGAATTACGTCTGAGATAATTTCTGTTAGACAAATTTCAGTTTGGTTGTGTTTCAAAACTCATACAATTTTTTTCCCCTCCTCTTGGTACAGAATATAGTTATCCCTACAAGCCACTACAGCGGCATTTGCAGACTGCTGGACTCCTCTCAAGTTCCTGAATTAATTAAGGTCTGTGGTTCTATAGCAATTACTTTGAATGTAAAAAAACCTCTGAATATATTCTCCTTTGCAAAATAAATATCTTCATGCAGTGATTATATGTAAGCCTTTTAACCTTTCTGTGATTTTTCACTGTTGTAGCTGGTTTCATTTCTAATGTGAAAGGGATACGTTTAATAAGTGCAGTTTCAAGTCAGTGTAATAATGCTTCAGAACACAGCTTTTTTTACCATTGCTATTATATAATTACCTTGAACCTTTTTAGTATGATATGCTTACTTAGAGATTGAACTTGGGGAGAGATCAGTGATATTTTTGTCTTACTGAATTTCAGGATGCAAGGTTACTGTGTCATAAAAAACCCCTGTCTAAAGACAACATTCCAGAAGTAAGTAAATTCACAGATAGCTATGCTTGTTCTTACTGTAATAATACTGTTTGGATACGGGGTTTAGATGAAGTGTAATCACTAGCTTTCAGGTCATGGAAGTATATTAACGTTACTTAAATCTACCATTTGAAGTTCAGAGGTTACTTTCCCGAGTAGGAGTAAAGGCTATCCAGATTTTCACATAGACCTGATACTTGACCTTAGAGTTGGCTGAGGTCTCATGCCTCAGTTTCCCTGCTTGGTAGATATTTTTTTCAAAGTTCTAGTTAGTTAACAGTAGTGGTGTGAGGCTTAATTCATGCTTGTAAATTACAGTGATCCACTTGAGTGGCAGGAACCGTATAAATCCATACTGCTTCTAATGGTCGAGTGTCAAGTCTTTACATTTCTGATCTGAGCAAAGTGAAGATGGAAAAAGAAACAGGCTTCTATTCCCTACTTCCCTGAACACAAAGAACTGAGTGCGAGAGAAATAGTAATGTTGACCTTTATAGATATGCGACTTAATGTTTTTTTTTTTACTGTATTCTGACTCAACTCTTCAATTAGTATGTATTATTTAAACAGATAAAAGCACCTTAAATGATTAAAAAATTTCTTCGAGTATGAAAGAAGAGGATTATTTTGTCTGTCTTTTTTTAAAGTGATCCGACAAGTTGTTCAGGGAAGGGTGTTTTCGCAATTGACATTCTTTCTGTTACCTCCATTTAGAGTGCTAAATCTGACGTGTCTGCTTTGGAGAAGAAACTAGAAAAGCGAAAAGCTGAAAACCAGCCTATTACAGATGTCTTGAAACAACTCATACATGCTCTTTGTGAAGAAGAGGTATCTTAAGCAGTGCAGAGATAATTGGAAACACATAGCTATATTTTTAAAGGGACATAAATGACTGTGTTATGGAAAGACACAGTTAAGCAAAGACAAGTGTAGTGCTTCAGGTTTCATGATTTGATGCTTATAAATCAAACATAAGTGCAAAAAGCAATTAAATCAAAAGGTTAACTAATTTCAGCAACACCTTGAATGGCATGTTTTGGGGTTGCGGAAGTTTGTTTACAATAATCTGCAAAGTGAATGATAGTAACAGCTGTGATAGGTTTATCATACATGCCAAATGTCCTTTCAAGCCATGGCTCCGGTCTCTTATATCTAGATTGTCAAGCAACTGATACATGCACTAGTCATTTGCAATTCAAATATTACTAGGTTGTTAATGCAGGGATTGAAATTCCATTTTCCTGCAGGAGGAAAGCTCTTCTGAGATAAAGGGTCTCTTGCCTTCATTCGGCAGGCGTCCAGCTGTAGTTTACATTCATTTAGTGTGTGTCTGTAATTTGTGGGGTATCAGCACACTTTTGTTCGGTTTCTTGTTCAGTATGATCCTGCCTATAAAGCTGGATATATAGGAACAGTAACAGTTGTGCAGATGATAGCACAATATTCTCTGTTGCTACGAACGCAATTTAGGAAGAGTTGTGTATCTTGGCTGTGTATCTCTACGATTTTGCATATGAAATAAGCCTAGATGCAAACACCATTGCAAGTTCAAAGTGGTCAAATGTATGAATAAGAATTTATAGAAAAATAAGCTTTCTATGGAATTATTAAGTAGTTTTTTATTCTTTAGAAAGTAGTTTTGTTATGTGTCTGGCAGTGCACCGGGTGAAAATGGTTATGAATTCCAAATAAAAACTGTTTTAGAATATGGGTTGATCATGTTCGTGGTCTCGGGATTACAAAAAAAGAAGTCTCTTACATTAAAAAATGCAAGAAATATAAATGCAAAGCAAGAAAATTTATTTAGAAGTCTATTCTCAAATTAATGTAAAGGGTGTTCTACAAAAATAATGTTTGCAAAACAGCTTTCACTCTTAAAATTTGCTAAAGCATTACAGCACTGTTTTCATATGTGATTCTACGCTACTAAAAGCACTAAAGCAGTCCTGTAACTGCACACTGAATGTATAAGATTCATAATGTCAGATTGACTTTTCCTCTAGTTCACATCTTTGCTTTGTTCCTTTTTTAGAATATGCAAAAAGCCCTTGAAGTGAAAGCCAAATACGAACCGGACATGGTTGTCGGTGGCTATGCAGCCTTAATAAATTTGTGCTGTCGACATGATAATGTAGAAGAGGCAATGAACCTGAAAGAAAAAGTGTAAGTACACCGGCACTGAAACATGTCACAGAGATTTATGCTGATACACAGACCTTGTTGAATTAAGTAGGTTGAGTATTAACCCCCTCATCCATTTTTAATTAGTTTTCCCCAACAATGTATGTGCATTTAAAACAGTCATGGGTGTGGTTTTTGGAAACAAAAAATTTGCTTTGTGTAATTGAACATTAGAAGCAGCTACTTTGTGTGGTCAGTAATTATTTTTTATTTTTATTTGGAAGAAGGCAGTTTGCTACGTAAGGTGTGTTTTATTTTTATTTTAAACGTGCATAGTATCTAAATTGAATTTTGGCTTAATTTACAGTTAAAGATGGGTACCTGTATTGTGTGTTACAGAGCACCTAGAATGTGTTTAGAGTGCAGGACACCTGTATTGTTTTTAGAATAGCAGTGTTTGAGTAGTGTTACTTTAAGACTGTCAACAAGCATCCTATTTTAAATTTTTATATTCAGTTTTTTGTATCTTGGCTGTAAAAGTTAGCTCCCAGCTAAAACATGCCATGCATGACTTAGCCTGGAGCAAATTCTTACAGATGATCCTTCTATTTGCCTCTTTCCTTTTTCCCTCAAAAGGCTCCTTTTGGTCTGATGCTGTAGTGAATTGAAAACAAGTTATGTGACTTTCATGGTCTCTCTCTCACATACACCCACAATGTACTTGCTTAGGTTTTACAGTAGGTTGGCAGGCAAGTGTTCATTACACCCTGCTAGTGTTAGAAATTATATGAAGTGATTGGGCTGTGAATATCAAGAATTTTGCCACTCTACAAATAAGGGTTGTGTATTGGCTTTAGCTGCATTTCCGCTCTCACTTAGTCCCCAGAGTAAGCTTGCAGGAAGTGAAATTCAATCTTCTGCTGGAGTTTCGCTGCAGTAACACATTTTTACTGATCTGCCTCAAGCTTGGCCTCATATTGCAATGAAGTGTCTCTTTTGGGTTGTTATACAAAGAAACAGCAGTGGAGGAATTAACTTATAGTACTTCCAGAGAAAAGACACAACACATAGCAGAAACTTCAAAATAGTAGCTTTTAACTTAGGCGAAGAGTTTCAATATCTCTGTCAAAAAGAATATAGCCGTGTTCCAGTCATCTGCACTGTTTTCTTCCCAGGCTTCTGAAAAATACTCTATTTTATGCAATAACGACCAAATAATTAATTAAACCATCTGACTCTTTCTCAGAAACATAACCTTTGGCTTTTGAGGGTGGGAGGGTGCGTGGATCATATTTTTAAATCATGTTCTAATGATGCATCTTTTCAATTCTATCAGATTTTTCCTTTAAGACTTACTATCATTTTTCACTCTTAGTGCTGTTGCTGTGTTATGTACTTTTAAAAATAAATCTTTAAGCTGAAGCTATAAAATGTGACCCTTGGTTGATAAAATTCTTAATGCTTTAATTTCTAGCTTCCCTAAGAATTCACCTGTTGCTCTTGACAGTGGAAAGTACGTAGCACTGGTAGAAGTCTTAGAAAAGCATGGTAGACTAGAAGGTAATCCATTTGCTTTCATTGTGTGTTTCTGCTATATAATAAAGGTATCTTGCCTCAGAAATAAAAATGTGAGTTGATATTAATGGTATATCATGTCCTGAAAAGTGCTTGAACATTTTGCATACAAATTTGCATGTGAATTCAACCAGAGATGCTTGGACAGTGCAGGCCATTAGTTTTAATGGATTGGCAAGCTTGTCATTTACATTTGCACAGCTCAGTGCTTTTTGCATTTCTGCAGCTAGTTTTTATTAGCATTGCTGTTTGGATTGAGTTTGAAGATCATGACTTATGGCACAAATTGCGTATGTGCCTAGACTAATGGCTTTGTTTTTGCTTAAGAAGGTCTGAAGGCTGAACATAAAACGTATAAACATAACCTTCTCATAAGAGCCAAGTACTGCAAAAAAATAATGTAACTTTTCATGAAGTATATATTTTTCTGTTACCATTCTTTTTTGTTTGCTATTGAATTTTATATTCAATCTGTAAACTGCCTGGAAATTTTGGCTTTTTAATGAGTGTTCTACAAACTGCGTGTATTTCTAGATGTTTGCATTAAGCTGTTAGCTCTTTCATTTCTGTAATTTAGTCTCATATAAATCTGTGGTTTACATGGTTTGGTTGATCTTTAAAAAGGACTCTAGACTGTCATTAGCTTTAAAAGGTGATTTTGAATATTGAGTTCTATGCTTTTGTAGCGTAACAGCTACATTAACACTATAAAACATGGTCTAAGCCTAGACACTAAATATAACGGCTTTTTTTAAAACACTGTAAAATAAAACAAAAAAGCGAATACAGTTTTTTTTCATGTAAGATCTTCCTTTGAAATTTGTCTTGGACTTTTATTAAGCTTACTGTTAGAAAAATAATAAACAAAGCTGATATTGTCCAAATCATAATAAATCAGATCATGTACACCTCTACATTAAGCAGTTTGAAAATATGAGCTTGCTTTTAAGACCATAAATGTCCCTCAGAAAATAAAATAATTCAGAAATGTAGCCAAATGTAAAATGGTCAAAACATTCTGTCTATGCAATAATTAAGAACATTATAAAAATGCACTTATTCCATATACAAAAATGTTTGTTTCCGCCTTACTAATGAAGCTTAATGAACCTAATGTTTTAACATGCAGTCTGTTAGAAAGCTTTCATTGGCTCTCCTTGGCTAATTAGTATCGACACAGCAAACAGGCCCTATCGGTATCAGACCATTAGTCTAGCTGTATATACAGTGTAAACATATCTTTATTATCTGGCCTCGTGACAAGCCATCTGCTGAAGAAACAATGGAGTGATTTAGCAGATGTTAGCACTGAATGATAAAAGCATCCATTTAGTAGAGTCTTGCAGCTATAGGGCAGACTGTACAGGGTTATGTGGTGCAGAGTGGGCACACAGTTCCTATCTATAATTTGTAGTCAAAGTTGCAGCAAAATGATAAAACCATGCTATTGTGGATTTATAATTGTAGTCTCGTTTAGAAATGCAAGTAGTAATTAACTTGAAATCGGCATTATACACCAGAATTTACATTCCTGCTGGGTTTGAAATGCTGTTTTAATAGCAGTTTGTTTTCCCTACATGAAATTACCTAAGGGTCTTTTGTGTTGTTTCATTGTAGATGCTATTAACATTCTAACGGAGATGAAAGAGAAGGATGTTCCTATCTCAGGCAGAACAGTTGCATCTTTTCTCCGCATTCTTAATGCCGCTGCCATGCGAGGTGAAGTTGAAACAGTGAATCGATTACATGACGCCATTGCAAACCTGGGGTTGGTGAAAACTGCTGCCCTTCATGCCCCTCTGATTACAGTTCACCTTGAAAAGTAAGCTATGCTTGGGCTTCAGATGAACCAAGTTATGGTATTTATTTGTGTTCTATGACCTGTGTACGCAAATCGCAGCTGCGCGTACGTGTCTGGAAGTGATCACACACGTGCAATTACTGAAGTGATCTTGGAGCAGTAATGCTGAAAACAAACATGTTTTCTTAATTTAGCTAAGTCTCTTTTCATCAGCTAGACATCATGTCATGATCTCTGAGAACAACAGCTGTGTTTTATGGGCACATCAGAGATGAAGTGGCTATATGTTGGAATATGCTTATGAATTAGTTTGTTCTAAAGTCTGTTTGACAAGATAGCTATTCAGAGCGTGATAGGTGCAGTCTCAGCTCTTGTGGTTAAGTGGAACATGTTTTCACATCAAAACAGCATTATTTTGCTGTGCCTTCCAGTATATCTCAGGTGAGTTGCAGGGCGGTTGTTGAACACTGAAGTATTTTTAATTCATGTAATTCAAATAATTTGATATCATTGCCAGTAGGCTGCTGTGTTGCTGAATTTAAAACTCAAAGAAAATACTGTCTGATCTACTATATTTGAGGGGGTATGCCTATCTATACTTTTAATACCATTTATTAGCGAAAAAGGCATTTTGCACAGGCATTCTGGTGGGAAGTATCTTTATTCCATGTGCATTATTCCTTTGCATCAATTTTCATTATGATGTGTAGGATATTTGAATTAACATACATATGAATTTTATAACAATTTCCTTCTAAAATTGATGCAAGAATCCCTTTTCCTTTACCATATGCACAGTCCTTTTATTATTCTTTTGTGTGTCACTTACGTAGTTCCTGGATTTTCAACACTTGTAGCTAGAATTTATTAATCAATTTCTTGATATTTGGTTCATGTAAACAAAAGGTTACTGGCATAAATATAATACCTATGAAATAAATTAATTTTTCATAGGACCATGTAAGTCAGCCATGTAGGGGTTTTTAGTTCTTGTAGGTATTCTGGGTATGCAAGGTCTGTATAACATTTCTGTATTGAAAATTCTTGAGAAAGAGGTAACTCTTGGTAGATGTGTGTACATTCTTTTTGTTTTAGTAAAGTGGTCAACAGTTAAGAATATATTGTACATCTTCTCAGTCAGTGGCTCTGCCTTGGTTGCATCACAAGCCAGGCAGATGTTTATGAAAGTAATTTAACTGCAATCATATGTAACTAATGTGTCGGAAAAATATCTAATATGCTTTGCAGTGTGCATAAGAGCAGCTGCATTTTACATAATTGCTTTATGCACATTGACATGCAAGTTGTACCTGGTGCTACTTCGGCTCTTTTCGCTTGAGATGTCGTGTATGATGATGTAGATAAAGGTGTGATCATGTGCAGATGAAAAGGGGGACAGGAATGAGTGTTATTTTATTTTGATTCCACATTTTTTTTTATTATAAGTTTTTGGGAAAACTTTATAAAAAGTTGGAGTTTTTTAATTAATACAGGGACTTTTGATGAGACTAGATTCATGAAGGAGAAAGTAGTTCCAGACTGTGGAATTGTATGGCTAGAAGTCATTGGTCCTCACCTGTAGAGGTGCTAATATATTTCATTTATATAAGTAAAATGCAAAGTAAGCTAATTTTTTAATGGATTTTTTACCACCTTATGGGTGGAGAGACTGCATCTTCTCTGATGGTAGACAGAATTTGGAAGGAGGAATAACTTGCTTAGGAGGAATAACTGCATTTTCACTGGGGTGGGTTTTTTTTGGTCAGGGGGAGGTGTTGTGCTTTGGGGTTTGTTTGTTTTTCTTAGATATGGTAGGAGTATTTTGAAAGTTATGAGTGACTGAAACAAGTGTTAGTCATTTCTTTCAGTAGTAGTGCTTATTATTTGCCATCCTAGAGCTCAAGTATCATGCTGAAATGTTGTCATTTAGCTGCAGGTCATCAGTATACCTCTGAAATAAGCTCCGGGGTATTTTTAGATGTTCCACAGTAGTGGTTGTACTAGTGTTTTGTATTCTTAATTTATTTCAAACTGTTTAATGGCTTGTAAAGGAATCTGTGGTTCACTTTTGAAGATTTCAACAATTACAGGTATAAAATGTTTTCATTTATCCTCTTCTTCCAGTCCTGAATATTCTTGAGTCCTAGTGCAAGTTAAAAGTTTTTAACAGAGCATGGAAAAAAAAAATGTTGATGATGGACAGCATAACTTTACAAAAGCCAGCATTCTAGTAGAAGGGTCATTGTGCCTTTAATATTCTGGGAAATATTTAACTGAAGTAACTAGAGGAAGAACTCATACTTACCTTGCGGTTTTTCTGACACTGAGTAAGGGAACTACCCCCTGCATTGAATTTTCTGATTTTTATGACCTTGAACAGTTTCTTAAGATGGGAATATCACATTAAAAATTGAGACAATCCACATGGTCTTGGTCTGCTATATAATGTGATAAACCTTCCTGGGATTGTGTGACAAAAATCTGCAAGGATATAAAAAGCTTTGTCCTAAAATATGTCTTAGTTTTGAACTGGTTCTTCCAGCTGCTGATAATTAGAAAAACTTGTGATACCTACACCTTGTAAAAATTATTAAGATTTTTAAGGATTGTAGTTTTCGCTTAAGTTCTCTACAAAATCACCTTTGAGAAATAAACAAACAAAAAAAAATCTTCAGGTTTGAAATTTACTAATTCCTGATATAAGAAGTGCTCTTAAGCAGAAGGAAGAAAATTTGCAGGTAAACTATGAAAGCATTATGTTACAGACCATATGAGTAAATTATTTTGTAGTTTTAAGTCAGGGAACACAAGCAGTTAATACCTGTATCTTAAATGATAAAAAGGCTTGGATTGTTTTTCTTTAAAGATGGTTAGTGTATTTTAATACAGCATTGTCCAGTAGAGCGTTTTGTGCTCATTTGTCATTAATCTCATATAAACCCATTTTGATTAGTTTCTTATGTAGTAGACAGAGCATGAATACAGTGCCTTGACAATTTTCCTTCTGTTGTTTTCATGGAGTTAAAATCACCTGTGATTCTTTTTGAGATTGTTCTGTAGCACTTACAAGTTATTTCACTTTTATATGCACTTCTAGAAATAGGCATCTTTGTAAATTAAGTGGTATTTTTTGTGGAGGACACATCTCTAGTGGGGAGAGGTTTTTTTCCAATTTTTTTAGCGGCTTTATTTCAAATATTGTATTAAAACTCCTTACGTGTTGCAATGAAATTAGGGATGTTTGGCTCTCTTACTCCATTATTGCAATTAGGAATTTAGCATCATCAGTGCCAAAGGACAAAAGTGTCTCATTTGCCCTATGGGGACAGGACAGTGATAAGATGATTTTTCGTCAAGGATCATTGGGTCGTAATTAAGTTACATTCATGGCTATTGCTTTTTGAAGGATGATTGGTAAATGACAGGCTTCATGTGCTTGCTATGGACAGTGTTCACTAGGGTTTTTTCTCCCTCTGTCAGAAAATCCTGTTGAGTCTGATAATGTAAATGTGGCATTTTATTCTGAACAAAAGAGCAGGGAAATGAGCTATCTTGTCTAATCATTCAGTTGTTTAACACCGACTTCCAGTTTAGACTCAATTGGCTGGAAAGCACTTGACATGTGAAGTTAGTGCTGTTCCGAACGCATGTTTGAGTAAATTTTAAAGTAAGTGACAGCTAAATTGTACCTAGGGAAATTACAAAGCCTTCAACACAGTTAATTTTTTGGGGAGGATTAGTTGTAATTGCAACACCAGTCTCCTTGAAGATTCCTTAGTACAGCAAATGAACAGAAACACATTTAGCTCTTTCAAGAGCCCGTTCTCTTTTAACAGAATAATTTTTGTAAAGCTGATTGTACCTTGCTGAATTGACTTCCCTCTACACTAACATCTGCTTCAGATTTCTAGAGAGGGATTTGTTTTACCAGGCTACCCTCCACCCCCACCCCAGAGAGTCCCTTTTTTCTTTCTACCTCTCTAGTGATTTCAGGTTTGAGAGCTTTTCAATCAGTAAACCCCTTAGGTAAATTGCCACTTCACTAAAGCTTTATGCATAATGTTGCAGCACTTCATTCCAATTAAAATCAATATTTGGAGTCTTATTTTTATCAGGCAGACTCTCTGGTTGGGAAAGTTGTTTATTACAAGTAAAAGGGTTACATTTAGTGCTACATTCTTTAAGCAAGAGGGGAGTGGCTCATTTAACCTGAGTGGGGCTGAAATATTGGGGAATTGGTATAGCCAGTCCTGCTACAGAGTTATGTCCTGCAAACCTTCTGCTGAGTAATTTTGGCTCTTCATATAGCTTTCTGTGATTAAAATTGCCCACACAAATATTTTGGAAGATTGGACCCATAATACCTTGGACTTCATAGCCATTCTAAACAGAAAATGATCAAAAAACTTAGTGTCTTAACCCAACTTCACTTCAGCTGAAAATAAAGCCAAAATAGGACTCTTCTGGGGCTGCATAAAGGCCAAGTAGAATGTACTTGTGGCTGAGGCTTCTTCTGTCATTTAAAAATACTAGTATATCTTCTTTTTTAAAAGAGCAAGTTTCAAAGTGCCAGAAAAATACACCTAATCTTTAAGTGGAACAGGTCTTAGTCCTGGACAGATAATATTTGTGAGTGACTTAAAGCTGTAGTATCTGGCCAACTCAAAATGAAGCATGGATCGTCTATGTTCATGCTTTAGATACTGTTTATTCCAAATTGACACTGGAAATCTGATTTTTCCAACATGGCTGTGAGTGTATGGGCTTTTTTTTCCTTTTTGCCTTGAACTGTATTAATTAAATAGTAATTTTAGACAAGGTTTTTAATGTATTAGAGTAGTCAGTATCCTTTGGGAGGATGAAAGGGTGTTTGACATGCATAACTTCTTACAGAAAGACTCCCAAATACTTCGAAATGTACAGCTGTTTATTCGTTAAAAATCATTATGTCTAAATAGCATTTTCTTAAAATGTGGAAATTCTTTTTTGTGCAACTCTTTTTTTTATAATCATTACAAGAAACACATTAAAATGCTACCTCTGCTTGAAATTTGAAGCCTACAGTGAGTTCCTTATTTTCATTTTCTAAAAGAATTGTAAAAACTGCTTGCAAAAGTAGCTGCTGGTACTTACTTGGAATTAACTGCAGTTTGTGACAGTTAAAAAATACTGCAGATTGTTAAATCATGGAAGCTCAAGTACAAGCATAAGCTTGATCATTTTTTCTTTTCAGTAGTGGTACCAACAATTTCTTTGTGGAGTCTGAACTTCTCTATGTTTTATTGTTTTATATTTGTCTTTGCCAGTTTTAGCATTTATATGTTTTATAAACCCCATTGTCTAGTAAACTGTGAATGACTAGTTGGTTGATTGAATGCAACTGAACAAATATATCTGATTTTAGTAGATTCAAAACAGTTGTAACAGTACATCAGTAAGATACAGTACTCCTTAAACACAGACTTAATCAGCCCCTTTGAGCAGTAAGTCCCAGTAACAAGTACAATATTTCTATTTATTTTTGTCTCAGGTCTTTGTTGACTTTTTTTCTCTGCATGTGCAGTATTAATGCCTTCAGAAGTATACATGTAGAGACTAGAAAACTGTTAATGCTACTGCTTGAATGACGTTCCAATTATTCATTCATTTATTGATAGCTTTGACCTAAAAACAGTCACTTTAATCCTTTAGGAATACAGCTGAGACAGTACTATAGCTGTTAGAGCATCGGTCTGAAAAGCTAGATTTATCACTGAAAACTTTAATTTAAATGTATAAATGTTGTTGTGCCTCCTTAGAAATTGAGTAGTTTTCTGTAAAACTGTTTTTTTTCCCCAAGATGTTAACTGAACTTGCATCTAAAGCAGGAGAAAAATACTGATTATATAAATCTTTATATCTGACTATGGTAACTACCATAGTATTTCGCTTTTATGACAGTAATCTAGCCTGCAACATCTACTTGCAGTTTTGAAATTAACCTGTAATTTAGTCTTCACCCCAAATGACAAAAATTCAAATGACTCCATGGGGTGCCAGAAGATGCACTGTAAACAGGGCTCAGTAAGGGGGATAAGGTAGAAATCCATCATCTTAGGTTCTTTTAAAGAATGCCAGTATTACTGAATAAAATTAATTATTCTTCTGTGGTTTACTGTTAAAATTTTAAAAATATTAGCCTAGATAATGATAGTAGTACATAGTAGTTTAGATAGTTCATTCTTTGAAAAAGCAAAATCTGTGCTGCACAAGAAATGCAGTGTGAGGAGGGGACATCTGAATTGGGCTTGTTTTAACAGTAATATCTTGATTTGTTAAGGTCTTCTTGGTGAAAAATAAGGTTGCTTTGGGAATGTTAAATCATTATTTCAAGTCAGTCTTTCAGCTGCTGTTGTTAAGTGATTTTCTTAAATTTTTTTTTTTTTCCTTTGGTATCTTACATCATCCTTATCAAATGAGGCTCTTGAAATCTAAAATGCAGTCTTACTGTGTGGCTACTTAACTTACATTTTGTGTGTGTAGTCTTGGTTTAAACCAAGCTTAAACCTTACCCTTCAAAGAATAACTTAACATATTGTTTTACCAGTGTTGTGGTTGTCCTTGTGTTGTTCCTGGTGTTTTTGCTTTGTTTTGTTTGGTTTTGTTTCAAGATTGGGTTGTAATCCTTTGAAAAGAAGGTCTGCAGCAGATGATTAAGTACAGTTAGTTACACAGTATGGAAGGTTATTTTGCATTTGTTGTTAATGTGATTGTTTTTATGACTTTTCAGTTTTGCGTTTTAATTATGTAGGCATCTGAAGGTGTTAATAGTGTATACATAGGGGAAAATGCAGCACAGGATTGAGGTACCAAAAATGGAAATATTCTGTGTGTTGCTTCTACTTGCTGCTCAAAGGCTCCTGACTGAATGCATTTAATGCCATCTTGTACACTTAGTTACTACTACATAGATTTGCACTAGTGCCATGTTTCTATGACATAGATAGGCCAGCATAAAACACATTTTAGTACCATACCATATTGTTGACTTAACTGCAAAAACTATGTTTTTTAAAGTAGAAAATCTGTTGGATTCTCATTTTCATATAGAATGGAATAATGCCATAGCCCTTTCATTGTGATGGAATGGACATCAACAGATGATTTACAGGCACTCCAGTAAGGTGTAAAACCAGTATAAAGCAATTTAATGAGCTGTTACGTAACTCTGCTGATGTATACTGAAACAAAATATTGTGGAATAATTGTGAAGAGCTTAGGAATTGGAAATGCCTAAACATAGACATAGAGGTAATAGAGTGTACATGGTATTACTTACAAATGAGAAGAATAAAGCAGTTAAACACTTAAGTGAATTTTCCATGGAATTTGGGTTTTGTCAAGATAGGACGTAGCATAACTTAAGAATATTGCTCAAAAGTGAAGTGCATCTGATGTTGAGAAACATTCACACCTTTGGCTAATTTGTAGTGAACAGTGGTCATGGAATTTAAAACAATAAGAGTTGAGGGAGGAATAAACACTTGGATTATAGACTGCTAAATGAATTTTCTGTGAAATTTTCAAGATTGAAGTGGTTTCAGCATGCTCCTGCTCAGAATGTTTTTATTCTTGTTTTGTTTCATTCCACAAGGGGTGACATGCCTGCAGCTCTGGAAGCTTTAATCAGCTGTTACAAGAAGTATGGTAAAATTCTTCAACTTCATAACATCTACTGTAGACTGGTAGAAAAAGGAGATGCTGATCTTCTGCAAAAGGGTTAGTTGCACGTGGTCAAATGCTGTCTGCTAATATGAAGTGTTTTCTGGGGTTTTTCTTCCAGGATTTGTATATTGTTTCTTTCAACTGAAGGAAAAAAGTTCTCTTTATATATGTGTTAACTTCAAAGCGCTGATACGATGCCTGCATTCTTCAGATTGAAAAATTGATTGTAATTTTAAACATGGAACAGCTCTGTTTGTATAATACATCATTGAGCTCTCCAAGATTAGTGCTAATACTTGTTCTAGCTATGTATGTTACTATTAAGAAACAAGTTAATAGTAACACATCACAGTAACAGAACAATACATCTGTTTTTCAAATAGCTTTGCAGTTCACAAACCGTATATCCTCACTTTCTATGAACAGAGCATGCCAGTATAGTCTGTTTTGTTGAATGTAGTTCAAAATGTAGTGCAGATAAACAGAAAAACATTTTAAATATGCTCAGCCACAAAGCTACAACAAATTGTGTCGTGTTATAATAATTCTGTTTGTTTCAAAATTTTTTCCCCTATAGCTTATCTTTTATGAGGCTTGGAAAATATTAGTATTAGGAATGTCTGATATAAATATTGAAATACTTGAATATATTGAGTAAATTAATGAGTTTTATTCTGTCATTAGTTTCAGATTTTATAAGCAGAGAATATGGTGACATGATGGCTCTTTACGATCTCTTCTTCGCCTTCTTGGAAACAGGAAAATACAAAGAGGCCAAGAAGGTCATTGAGGTGGGATTTTAACTATAGTACTCTAATCATGCAGCTATTTAGACTCTTAATTAGAAACATTTAAAGTTTTTAACCTTTAATTAGACTTGTTCTGATTCACATTAATAGAATGCCATCCCAGTAATAAAAAACCCTCGGCCAGCTTTATTTTATATAATTACAGTTCAGAAGAGAGACAGTTGTCTTGTACAGTGAAATTGTTTCCTCACTTTTTCAAATTTGCTCTTATATATCAAAATGATATTTGCATATTAAATATCGGATTGTGGAACAATTAAATTAAACTGGCATTCCTGGGTGTAAAGTTGCTAATCCTCTTTCCGAAGGAATTCTTTGTTCTTAAAAGCACTGGAATTTAATTTGCTGCAGACCATGCTCAGATTTATTTGTAATGCTTGTCTACAAGTTAATCAGCCAAACAAGCGCTGTCTGCTACTGTTTGGCATTTAATTTAGCATTTCTTCTCTCTCTCCCTTTTTCAGGAAAGTAAGCAGCTTATAGGAAGTGGTAGGTGACAAACTTGGTCTATTTAGGATTAGTATATTTTATCTAGACTTGATTGAAATTGTGCTTACTGAAATTGATAAGTCAAAGGGGCAGCTGCAGAGTCTGCCCAGATTGTGATTATTTTTTCTTCTTAACACAGTTGTATGGTTTTAAAATGCTGCATAAGTTTTCCACTTAATGTATGGGAGGAGGCATCTTGCAGGAAAAGTAATAGTTTGTCCTCAGCATTTTTGTGTTATGCACATACACAACTCTAACCTAATTTTTGGGGTTTTTTTCCTTCCTGAGACAACGAATGCTTTTTCTTCTAGTTCCCCTTACAGTATCTGAAATACCAGCTATCCCTTCTTGAATTGTCTAATGGAATTCTGCATTTAAAAAATCTTAACTGAAGATCTGTTTGTCTGTCTGTAATGGAACAATACTGTCCTGCTGTGGGGTGTGTGGATATTGCTAAGCACAGTGTTGAAACATTGGTATTTTTGTTCTGAGAGGGTGTTTTGGAGCTCAAATCTTATAATACAGAAGAACAGAAATATCCATATCTGACAGCAGATGACACTGAGGAGTTGAGTTCTTTTTACGGTGATTAAAGCATATAGGAGGTAAAAGTATGAAATCTGAGATTTGGAAGTAAAATTAAAGCTAAATTAGCAAAACTGTTACATCATGTGATTTAGCAGTTCTTTCTTTGATATTGATGTTTAATTTCTCAGAATTTGTATTGGTGTCTGGAGCTCAGCAATTGTGAATGGGATAATAAGCAAGTTATCAAATTGGCAGGGCTCTGAAACTCTTGTCATTTTCTTAAAACATGCCAGATTCTCTCTGCAGGTATTCAGTATTTGGTGATTGATCATAAGTTAGTACTAACCACGGATGTTTAGGCATAACTCCGAACACCAAATATCTGAAGATTAAATGGAAGTTGTCCTGCCTTTTATGCTAGTTAAAGTATTTTTATCTAACTTCTATGAAGTATGAATTAGAGCTTTGTTTATGCTGTGGAGGAAGAGCAGGTTTAAATTACAGAATTTTTAGTAGTATAGGAATTTATCTAGGAATAGTATGCATATATTTTACTAGTGGAAAAAGTGTCACAAAATCAATTACTATATGATGCATAATATTTTAAGTATGCTTTTGTTATGTCACAATATGTTAAGTATTTTCAAAGAAGTTCTTTCCAAAAGGGGACAATAGAAACTTTATAATTGATATTTTGCTGAAGAAGAAAATTGTTTGTATTGTTTTAAAGCATAAGCAAGTTCCTGTTTGCTTTTTGATTTGTTGGGAAGTGAAAGCCTTAATCAGTATAATGTGAAGTGGTGTGTCTATATACATATGTATATTCACAACAAGGTGTATGTGTATTCTTTTCTCTAGTCCAGTGGGTTTTGTGACTAAATTACTTCTCTTGATGGTCATCTCAGATTATTTTTCTGTCTTCATTGCTTGTGAAATAATATTCAGTGAAGGAGATCAGTTGGTGCTGCTTTCTTTTTAGATGCTGTTGCATGTACCTTTAAGCATATACTTTAAACAAGTATTGCTGGTTATGATGGTCAGTTAATTCTACTGATATTGTTTGTTTTGAAAACATCTATGGAATTAATTAAGAGTATCTAAAAGGATAGTAATAAAGCTGGAAAAAAAACTCCTTAGGAGCTAAGGAAATGAATACTGTGGAGGATACGGTTGCTTAAATGTGATTTTTACTCATTGGAGACCACTGCCTCTGCTTGCTCTTGCTATTTTTAGAAAGTAGAGGTGCACTAAATGTTTAGCTGAAACTTAATGACAAGTGCTGCTTTGAAAAACTTGGAACTCAAAGCCCCAGGAATGAAAAAACTACCTCTTAAATCTCAAATCTTTGGTAAAATGAAAGTGGGTGACAGTACTGGGAAAGGACAAAGGCTGAGATTTGAGTGAGATTATAAAAATCAGGTCAGACTTGTGTATGTTACATTATCTGGCCACAAATGTGTTGTGAATGCATATATATGCAAGATCATGTTTTGGGAAATAACAAGAAAGCTAAAAGCTCTTGGCCTTATCTGCTTGGTAGAATAAAAACAAGACTAATCAGAGAATAAGAGTGCGAGAGCCAACGACAGGGAAATAGGAGATGAGGCAAAGAATTTGTCTGACCAATGCTAGAACAGCTAGACTGAAGCATGTTTTAGTTTGGTAGTGGGAGCCTCTTCTGAGGCACTGCTGACTGGAAGAGAAGCTGTGTTTGAGAAGACTGGGGGGGAAATGCTGTTTCTGAGGCATCATGGGGTTTGTGTGATAAGGCAACAGTTTGCAGTATTGTTGAACTGCCTTGTTAAGCACTTGAAAGTCTTGTTCTCAGAGACAATAGCTACAAATGAGGTAGCCTTGGCTGCTTGGTAAAGTGTAAGTCTAGTTTATTCTAGCTGTGCCTGGAGATTCCTGAGCCCCCAAAGTTGTGCTGGTAGATGGTGTTTTGCTTTACACTGAAAAAAAGTTCTACCAATGGGTACATCAAGACATGATTTAGTCTTCTTAATTGCACCTCAGCTGGTAAGTTAGCTTTTGTCCTGAGTCCTTCAAAGATGATCATGTCAAAACAAAGTTGGCACATCTCTTTTCTTGCCCTTTACCACAAGGTCACATACTACCTTGCTTTCCCTTGGATTGGCACAGCATGACTTCTGTGTCATCAAATCTAGCTCTGGATTTTTTCCCTTAGTTAGAAAGGCAGCTTAATTGCCTTTTGTCCTTGAATTTCATTTTTCATAAAGAAAAAAGGAAGAAAATTATGTCAGTATGTTTTGCCTTTAACTACACTAAACTACATTAAAACTAACGTAGGCTAAAAGAAAGAGATGCGGATTTTCAATAAATAGGATTAGGGAAAAAGTACCTTCTAAAAAAATACTTACTTTACCTATCCTCTAAAATGTTTTCTTATTTCAAAAATATTTAATCAGATCTCCTCCTGGAGAGAGGTCTTACATAATTATGTGGAGAGAATCTAGAAGAATTGTTTGGCCTTATGTTCTTCTAAGTCTAGTATATAAATGGTAAAAATATTTTAGAGCCTAGTCCCCCAGATCTCTCAACCTCTTACCTGTTGCCTGCACTGGACAGTTAAAAGTCCCTTTTCTTTACTCAGCTGTTGATTGCCGCTTTATTAAGCAGATGCTTAAGATCTGTACTAATGGAAAGGTCATCCAGAAGAGTAGGAGTAAAAAAGAGAATGTTACACCACCTCCGAGGAATTTATTTATTCCCCTTTTCACCTGTTACTCTGTTTTCATGCTGCATGGAGGTTTACAGATTTCACTACTTAGAGTAGTTAAAATACAGTTCATGTCTGCCATTTTTGTTGACTTTAATATTTTGGTCATCTCTGAATCTTTCACCAAGTTCCCATAATTTGCAGCTGTTTTGCATTAATGATGATTGAATATTTCTAGACTCACCCTTTTCCCTTCATTTACTCATGCTGAATGCAGCTATTTAAATACCCATTGAGTCAGTGTAATGCAGCCCATGTCCACTCTTGGCTTTTTCTGAAAAGATTTGTATCTTATTCAGTGCTCTTACAGTCCTGCAGCAGAGGGTCAAGCAAAGCACATCTATAAATCTGCTTACTGAAAGTCTGAACCATGTTTTCATGAAGCTGATATGAGCACTTCATTCCTGTGACTGAATAGGCAAGGTATTAAACTGATGTTAAACCATTTCTGCACTGTATCAATAAAATCATTGCACCTTAAATGAAGTTTCATTGTACAGCAAAATACTTACCTAAATAAACCAAAACAAGCACCATGTTCAGAAAGGTATCAGATCACTTGCATTTTCAGTTGGGAGCTTATGGGTTCCTCTCATAGGAAATAGGAGCTGGTGGCAGTGTTCCACTGTCTTTGTGTTGTTTGACAGATGCTTCTTGAAATCTTTCTGGATCAAATCACATCAGCTATTAAAATAACAGGGGTTAATTCACTCCTTCAGTGAAGGAGTAAAAGCTCTCATTCCTGCTCTGGTTTTGGTTTTGCTGGAAATGAAGGCAAAGAGGAGTGGAATACAGGGAAAGATCTCAGAACTGTGTGGCAGAGTTTTTCAGTAGAAGTTCAACGTGTATATTTTGTTTCCACTAGTGGAGTCTTCCTTGAAAATGGCCACGGCTAGTGCATGGCTTCAGAATTCTTTGAACCAAATTTTAATCAAGTGTGATACTATCTTCATCTACTGTCATACTAAATATGTTGTTTATATTTAATAATTAAATTTATTATGCCTTATCCCACGTATCTCCAGACATTACTGTGAAGAGTTCAGGGACAAATGGTTGTGAAATAGTTCAATGAAATGTGTTCCATTGTAAAGAAATATAAGAAAAGGCATTTGCTGCTGAAATCTGGGACCTGACAAAAGAACTGGTTTGGGTGAGTTTAGTGTACAGGAATATATCTATCAACAGATGTCGAGTTAATTTAGGAGGTAAATAGATTTAAGCAAAGAATTGTGACATCCATTGTCAGCAGACCTCAAGATACCAATTGCCATTGGATTTAATCTGCCATAAAAACAATGAGTATATTTCTACATGATATTGAGAGATTACAACCTTCTTTCATCCAGATTGCTTTTTTTTTTTAAGAGTCTGCATCAGAAAATTGAGTCCTGCTGATTTTATGCTGGAGATGAATTACCAGGAGAAGATGCTTTCTTGATTTGTGACAGCAGTGTTGGGGGAGCGAGGGGGGTGCATGGGTTATGTGTAATTTAGTGATGGTTATACCTAGTGTCTGAATTTATTTACAGACTTATTTTTGGTCCTGTTGAGAAAAGAGTGGAGATGATTAAAACAAAATTTAAATGTTTGTGAACAAGATTGTATTAGATAATGGTGGTCTGAGATTTGGGAATAGTTTGTAGGGGGTGTAATAGCTTTTATTAGAGTAACCATATACAACTGAGAGGGGAAGGAGCTTTTAAGCATGCAAGCCCTATAATTACAAGTAAAGATTAATTTTTTTAATTATAACTATTGAGTCCTATTAGTCCAATAAAATCATTATTTCTTCTGAAGCTGGACTCTGATGCAGTTACTTATTAGTGAGCATAGATTTTCTTTCTATGCATCAATGTATGTGGGTTAATTTAAAAAGGGGTGCTTACTAGTTCAGTGCACATTATTTAGAAGTTCTTAAGTGTTCCTTTCTTACAGGGAAGGGATATGTTTCAAATAAGTAAATTTGGTAAAGGAGATGACTACTGAAAAAATTGCTTCTGAGAAAGAAGATGGTAATGTGTTCAGAATGGGGGATTATGGCAAGATCTGTGTGTCGTTTCTTAGCTCCAGGGACTTCGTGTTGGAAGAGGTTTAATAATGCTTTTTGTTCATTCATCATACACTGTAAAACCACATTACAAGGCCAAGAGCAAATTTTTGCTCTGTTTTGAGTCTAGGATAACCTTGAGGACTTTGTTTTAAGTAGAGTTTTTGTGTATTTCTTTTATGTCACGTTTTCTTCCAGTGTGATTATTGTTGTGAATGTCTGCTAATTCTTTTTGTAGTAATATTTCACCACATAATTTATCTTGGAAAACTTACTGGTATATGTAGAATATTCTAATAGTGATTAAATGTCCATCAGTTTCAGTTGTCTTGAGTAATGATAAAGTTGTAAAACTCCATCCTACTTTTATTTTAGTATTTTTGGAAAATAATCAAGTTGCCTGTCATTTTTCTCAGTGTTTGCCTAACATAAAGCAACATATATTCCTCTTTCAAGTGAACAAAATAAAATCATGAGTATTTACTCAAAAGATACTTGTGTTGGTAAAGTCAGTGAACTGTGAAACTGACAGAAGCTTTGAAGCAAATACATACTTAGGAAGAAGAAAAAAGCCACAAACCAATGATACAAACTTTCCCAGTGGAGACTGTAAGCTTTGTATTTTCTTACTGTGAACTACTGCTGCCTTTTACATCAAAATTGACCTAGTAGAAGTTGACTGGTTGCTACCTTGTGTGATTGTAGGATAGGCAGAAAGGAGAGCATGAGCTTGAATTCTCATCAGTCTCAGGAGATTAGTTAGTGTGGATGGATGTGTAGATGTGTCCCTTTGTCTTTCATTAAATATCTGATACTACAAATAAAATATCAAATACACTATAGCTGAGTTGGCTTTGAAGGCACAACTTGCAGTGGAGCAGCTCATAAGTTTTGATATTCCAGTACTGCATTAGAGTACTTGCCCTCATTATCAAACATGAAAAGTAGACATATTGAAGGTACAGATACAATTGTTTTCAAGCTTACATACAGTTATCCCTTGCCCAAAAAGTGAACAAGAGTGCACATATTTTAGGTGAGTTTCTCTTTAAAGAATTCAGTATTATGGGGATTGTATTTTGTTTAGTCATTTTTATTTCTGGGCAAAATTGCTCATAAAGAAGAAAAGAAATTACTCATTTTTTAGAGAGTTTGCAAGTTTTCTTTTGTTTAGAAAGAGTAAAATGAGTGAGAATATCTTTCTGTGCCATCACTAAAGAAACCATTTTTTAGATCATTGAGAACTAAACTTGTTTCAAAGTGGAAAATAAACTTGTAGAAAAAGTATTGCTTCCATTGCCAGCCATAAACAGCCGTAGCTGTAATGTCATCCTGGTAGTACAATGACTTAAAGCATAGCTGAGCTAGGAGAGCACTGATATGTTTTATTAGACAGTTGATATGATTGCAACAGGAAAGATGCTTTTTGATGTACAGATGATTTTTAGATCCCTCAGTCTGTAAAGCTGAATCTTTTGTGAGCTTCTGGACTATTGCATAAAAGATCAGAGCCTATAATCAAAATAGGGTTTTTTTCCTATGTATTCAGCGATGATACTTCACTTAGACTTTGCTGTAAAGACTATAGTGGGAGAAATACAGCAAAGTGGTATACCTGCATACATATGAATTCAAGATGTAAGATTATTTTTAAAAATAATGTAAATGTGCTAATTGGTATTTTTACAAAACTAATGCATTGTTATTTGAAAGTAAAGGAATGTTTAATAGGAGAAAAAAAATAATAGAAGTGTAAAATAGTTGTAGCCATCTCATTCAATAAGTAGATTAAGGTGGCTACATAAGGTACAGAAATTTTATATATGTTCTTCTAACTTTCTGATTAAGAAGTGCAGCTACTGCTTAGTAGAAGTGAAGACTTCTGCCACAAGTTTTAACCTAGGGGAACATTCAAGGAAGACATCCAGTGTTTATGTTGTAAACAGCTTTGTTCAAATAACCTGCCATGCAAAAATATCCCAGGATTCATTAAAGCTATATGGAATTTGTGAGATTTTCTTAGACATTTTTGTGGAATCAGGGAAAAATCTGTCTTTAAATTAAGAACTTCCCATCAAGTGTTCTGCTTTCCCTGACGCTTATGTTGGGGAGAGCTGTTAGGAATGACACACATCAGTTCTTATAGCTGTCTGCCCAAGGCTGTCTGCTTGGCGAAGTAATGCATTTTCCTGCAAGACATTGCTTTGGCATCTAAATCTCAGTAACTGGTTCTGGTACTGGTAGCATAAGTCTGTTATTGCTGCTGATGTAACTCTTCATGAAATGTTCTTCTTCCTTTAGCAGCATTAGCTGTCTCTTACTATTACTGGCTTTTTCAGCTGCAAAGAGAGGAGTGAATGGATCTATCCTTCCAAAGAATGCCATCAGGAAGTGCAGCAAGGATGGCTTTTATAAAATTTGGCTGTTTCTTTCCAATATGTTTGAATTAGTGATTATAGTAGAACTGTTTCCTTAAGAAAAGACTGAACTTTTTGCAAACAAAATACAGAAATTTTGAAGTAAACGTTAGCTACGTAAGGTGGTTGGGCTTAACCTTGAATAGTTAGAATTGATGTGTTATTCACAGTGAAGTTATGAAAGGCTAGAGTAAGTTGACTGCTGTATGTAAGAATTATTTTGCCAAACAGCGCACAGTCGTCATTTGTGAACGTGCAGTGTTGGGAGGTTAAAACAGAAGCTCTCCATCTCATGTCACATATATGCCAAATGAAAAATGCTGCTGCTGTTTTTTAAACAGTTATGCAACCTAAGCCAGCAAAATTGGCACTGTTTTGGGGCAGTTCTCAACTCTTAGTTTGCTGAAAGTCATCTTTTTGAGCAAGACTCAGGGCTTCTGGTCTGTATGTTGTCTTTTGTGGTTTTTTCCTGTAAGTTTTGTGTCTAAAAAGAAAAAGGTTGGTTTAGGCAAGTGGAGAGAAGTAAATAAATACTTTCATATGTCTTCTGTAATTTTTTAAACTTTTTTGTTAGAAGAGCCTTTTTGAAAGTAAAAAACCAATATGGCTCTATTGATTGTAACAGTTACAGAATACTAATGTAAACAGAATTTAAATATTTTTATCATTATTTTAAAATCTGGAAAAACATCTAGTAGATTCTTCTCTGACAGGTCAGTATTTTTCCAGACAATCTGTTTTCTTTTAGCTGTAGTAGGTAGAAATTAGCTCAAATAAAAATGTTAGTACAGAAAATCTGCTGATTGGACCCCTTCAATCACCTGTCTGAAGTGCCTGGTTCTTGGAAGGAGGAGAGCAAATCAAATGCTTTCAGTGTGTTAGGACTGTTGCATTTACATGATTTTTGAGTGCTGCTTGACAAGAGTTCTTCCAAAGATGCGGCATATTTATCCCTTTCTGGTTTGTGTTTGTACTGTGTGTGAAGATGTAGAATCAGTGAGTAAACTGGTGTGGGTGTAAGTGTTTAATAAGTGTAATTGTCATAGAATCACAGAGTATGCTGAGTTGGAAGGGGCCCATCAGGATCATCGAGTCCCACTCCTGGCCCTGTGTAGGACACCCCAAGAATCACATCACATGAATGTTTTGATCAAAACTGTGGACTGATTTCTATAGGAGATCCGATGAAGTAGCTGAATTCTGCTTAGCTCAGAGAAGAAACAGGGAATTATTTTATATACTAATAATTAAATTACTATGACATTGAGATAATAAAGAAAAATCAATTGTATGTTATCTTCTAATACAAAATCCAGAGGTTTCAAATGAATCTAGTAGAAGTTCGGCTGAAAACAATAAAAAGTGGTAGTATTTTGGTTGTTCTTTGCAGAAGGTGGTGGAGGCAACCCATTGCCAAAAGATCTTCTGAATGTGATAAATCTTAAGGGGTTTCAGGGGCAACCAGAAGAGCTCATGGGAGAGAAATAACTTACTAGAACCAGTGTAATCCACTGAACCTCAGGTAGCTGGAGAGTGGAAGAGCACTAAAGGGAAAGTATTGCTGTGTTTTCTGATATTTTATATTCTCCTGTAGTTACTGTTACAGAGAGGATAACAATGTTTGATTTGGTACAGTACAACTGTTTTATATTTCAAAAGAATGTAGAAGCCAGAAATCCATGTTTGGTTTATATGCTAGATGAATTGCATGAGACTTAAGCAAAAAAAACCCCAACAAAACAAAGAAACCACTAAGACTCGATATAGATTTTTTTTTTATTATTTAGTCCATTGAAACAAGCAAGATCAAAATTGTAAATGGGAATTTGGAAGAGTAATTATAGTTTTTTACTTAATTTTTCTTTATTCCTTGCATTTTGTTATTCTTTATTTTAGTCTGCTGTATTGTAGGAACACTGCTTGCTGCTAAATGCAATGTTTAAAATTCCCTAAGATTGTTAAGGATAAGCTACAAATATGGACTATCAGGCAAGCCCTGGAGATTTAGTTAATCTGACCTAGATGTTCTTTTGATGATTGAGACCTGCAGTATGTGAAAACACTTCTCAATTTCAAAATGAAACACAAGGATATCTGTTGTATAACTCAGCTGTCCTTGTAGTGACAGACACATCAATCATTTCTGAACAGGAAAGGATTTACTATAAAAAGTTTGTAGCTTTCGAGCTGTTGAGTTCATTGGCATTCGGATCAGCAGTGATATTGGAAGTTGTAAGTGAATTCAGCATTTGAATTTTACCATGTCCTAAAGAGGATTAGCTACAAATGCAGGCAACATACTTCTTTCTTTTTCATCTTCAAGAGCCTGTTGTGTATCAAGAGCCTGTTGTGTAAGATGTTAATTCTTGACTTAGTTTTCAGCATATTTTATGTGAAACTGCTTGGTAGCTCTTAAAAAAGCACTGAACAGGTACCTATAAATATAAGTAACTGTGGAGAGGGGGAAAAACCCAAACAAAGAAACAACTAATTGGAAAAAAAGCATGTACCTGGAAAGCTGTGTTTATATATACCACTTCGAATATGTGGGAAGCCACAATTTTTCTGTATCCTTCTGGGCTGAGACTATTCTAACAATACAGCTAAACACACAGAGATGCTCCATGTTGAGGAGCTGTGGGATTAGCATCCTGTTTTTTGCAAACCTTTACATTGACTTCATAGAATGGTTGTGTGATTGGTATGATTATATGGCCTAACATTTACTCTGCAGAACACTATTTCCTATATATTTAGCAAAACTTAAGAGTTTTCACTGAAATTTTGCATGCTGGTTTTCTGGTGTATGCTGAATTATTTCAGAAAGATGCAAGGGTAGTAATTCTGCGCTTGGAGAATATGGGAAAAGGAAATTATCTGTGTTTAAAAGAGAGAAGGTAAATTCACATTTCCAATAGTAATTGTTTTCACTGTTTTGCAACTGAAACTTAATATTTCTCACAAACTGCCTCTTTTGTGCAAACTGGCATTCAAATTTTTAAAATTGCACTTCACATTTAAACTGTAGCGATTTCTTACAATATTAAAACTTAAGAGCCTTCAAGAGTTAAAACACATGTTTCTCTGAAGGGGTGAACAGACATTTCCTTGGAATTACTTTAAGCTGTATTAATGTGAATCTGGACATTTGAAATAAAAAAACAGAGTCCACTCTGTACATTATATTTGTGCTAAGATAAGATAGTATAGAGCAAGGAAATCCAAGTATCTGTGGGAGGGAAGGCCAGGAGGTAAAAATGATGGATGCTTTGCACACATTTTGCTGTAACCTTTTTTAGATATGTTGGACATGAGTAGGTAGAACGTGTGGCATGTCTCTTCAAGAAATTTGACTTTTTCTATTTTTATTTGAGAATATATTAAAGTTTACGAACTGCTGTTCTGATTATGGCATATGGTGCTGGGAAGGCACAATGTGGTTTTCTACATCAGATGGAGTTTCAAGGATTGAAACCTTTTCTTTGAGCATGTGTATAATATAGCTGCCATCTGCTTGAAACAACAAAGGAATGACTAAGCAAAGGCTCACAACCTGGAAAAGTCAGTAACAGAAAGAACTGTGGCATGCTGACAATTACACTTGAGTTCCTCTGTGTACACACAGTTAAGGACAAGCCTTAAGTGTCTTAGCCTTAAGAGTAAATCTTGAGCCTTCTGTTCTGGGGTAGGACTTGCCCTACAGTTACTATACCTGGCATCTGTGCAGTATGTTGGCATCACCAAATGGTGATGGTGCAGTTCAGAAGCATGGTTTTCTAGCTGCTAAGTTGCAGCTAGATGGGTGCAGCTGGGTGGTGCTGAATACAAATATTTCATTGTGAAGACAGTTTGGAAACATTTGGTGTAATTCTTTACCATGAGTAATACAAAGGATTACTATAGGTAGCAGCAGTAATACCCTATTAATGTGATGATAGAATTTCTTTAACGTTTCAGTTCATTTGAAGTGTATTTTAAATTAACTCTCTCAGCAGTGTTCAGCCAAAAAGGAGAATTTCTTGAACAAGATGACCGCGATTTTTATGTCTCATAAATGCAACTTGATTGTTTGTGAGCTTGTAGTTTCATTTGGATTTCAAAAAACAAACAAAAGCTATGAACTTGTTTTGAATGCCTGTATTATGTTTATTTTCCCTTAGAATGTTCTATATGCAGTAATGTATTTCTTGTGGAAATGTTTTACAGACTCCCGGCTTGAGAGCACACTCTGGAAGATTGCAGTGGTTTGCAAAAAAGTGTATATTAAATAAACAGGTATGTGACTCATATGAAGTGTTCTATGGAACTGTCATTTTATTCCAAGAAAAATTGTTTCGAAGTATTTTCTCGCTTGATTTTTATGTTTGTGAAAGGACATGTGACAGGCTGATGAGGTGAACTTAATGCTGGTGTATACTTAAACAGAAATACTGTTTTAGCTGAATGCACACAGTATGTATGTGCACATACATAGAAAAATAGTTGTTTGGCTGAGATATAACTGTGTTCTTCCTTCTTTTTGAAGATGGAAGCTTTGGAACAGTTGGTAGAATTAACTCGAAATCTGTTTGAATGTGATAGAGATGAGATGTACTACCACCTGCTCCAACTGTGTGGTAAGTGAGCTTGAGATCTTTCTCGTGTATGTAATCTGTTTTCCTTTGTAGTTGGAGATGGGACGTAACCCTGGAGAGAAGCTCTATCTTGATACAGAATTAGTCTGGGTACCATTTCTGAGGCATCTTGTGAGGGAGGAGAGATCAGGGGTTTGGGTTTTTTTTTTTTTGCAGACATTAACACTTAGTATAGAGTACGTGTGTGTGTAGATGGATGGATGGAATATATAGACTTATGTGGTACAAGTTTTCCAGTCCATGCCACTGTCTGGTGTTATAATTTGAAAGTTAATTCTGTTTTGGCTTTCAATGTGCTTAGAGAAGAAAACCTGCTCATCTGTTATCTTCATAACTGATAAAAATCGGGGGTCTCGTGTAACGATCTGGTTCTGCAAGGTGCATATATTTTTTAAATTTACTTATTTTTTACCAGCCACAACCTAACTTTTGCATCATTTATCGCCATGAAACGGTTTTTAAAACTGAAACTTCATTTCTGTGCTACACAGTTAGTGTAGCATGTATCTGAGGTTTTCATTCCTCTTTTCTGTGTTTTTCAGTCTATGTTGGTTTTGTTATTCAGTGTATTATACTGTGTTATAAAGGATTAAAATTTTGGAGATTTATTTTAAAGTATTGAAAAAATACATTGTGTTAAGATTGGATATGGAGCACTATTGCGTGTGGAGCACTAAACAGTAAATTGGGACATAAGGCATTATAGGGATTTCTGTGTACTTTGGTCATGTATGTACATATATCGATATATTTTTGAGCCATGACAGGAGTTGGATATATCTGGAAAACTTGCTTTTGAATTTGAAGTAATTTTAGGCTGTTCTTCATGTGTATTTTTGGTTGGGTAGGACTATTGATGCAGGCGTCTTCCCCACTGCACTTAGCTACAGCAGGAGAAGACATGCACTAAAAAAATGACTGGAGACCCCATGAGAATTTTGCTGCTTTTCATTTCCTGAAGCCTTGGAAAGCTTCAAAGAAAACTGTAGCCTTACCTAATTCTGGCTTTGCACATACTGGTTCACCATCAATAATTAAGTAGGCCTGAAAATCAATCTTGTCTCAACAGGGAGAGAACTTCCTATTTCTCTACTCATCCTGTTCTCCTCTGGCAATGACTAGGTCTGACAGTGTGCCTGCTAGGACGAGAATCTAAGAAGATACAATTCATCAAATTCTGTCATGCAAAATCTTCAGTCTTCTTACAGAAGACAGAACCAATTCCATCTATTCAAAGAAGTGGAAAACATTTGTGGGTTTCTGTCACCATGAAAGACAAAAGCCATGCATAATCCTGCTTTCAACCATTTTAGATTACCTATCAAAGCTGCCCCATGGACAACTACAGTAGGACTGTCATTGTGTACCAAAACTGTAACTTCAGATCTATTTTAAGCATATTAAAAAAACCCCTACCATCTAGTCCAAGCAGTAATCAAAAATGTTGAAAACAAGGCATTTAGTTATCACAGAATAATTTATACTGGAGAAAACCTCAGGAATTTAAGCCTAGGCTGTTTCCTGGAGCTAGGATAGCTCCAAAGTCAGATCACATCATAGCCTTGTTTAGTAAAGGTTTGGGTGCCTCCAGCAGTGGAGATCAAAGAGCCTTTCTGAACAACCTGATGCAGGATTCGATCATTCTCAGATGCTCCATTGCTGCAGCTTTCAAATGGCACCTTTTGCCCTTTGCTGTGCACTTGTGAGGAGAGACTAACTCTTGAAGAGTCAGCCAGGAATTTACAAGATTTGAATGTATAGTAGGAGAACTAAACCTGATTTGAATAAAATGCCGAGGCAGTTTGAGAAGGATGTTTCTGCTTTAGAGAGCTCATTTTTACCAGGGTCTAAATCAGTAGTGTCTGAGCATGCTTCACAATTGGTGACTGCAAAGCTAGAAAATGTAAAGGCAACAGGAAACCACCTGCTGTAGGTAGTTAAATGGTAGTTAACTGTTTCCTTTCATGAAGTCCAGATTTCTATTTGTTTGCAGTTATGTACAGTGATGCATATATAAATTTCAATTAACAGTCTAGAATGATAGAACTGATGAGCTGGGATGATCACTTCTGCACTACTTTTGAGCTGATTTCTCATTTATCTGAAAACTTGTGTAATCCTTAGGGTTTTTTTCTGGCATCCTCTATGTATTAAAATAGTTTACAGCTTCAAATTGATGATCGTATGAAGCAGAAGTACATTATTAATTGATGAATTATTTTCCAAAGACATCATTTTGAATCACCTTAGATATGGATGTATATTCTAAATGTGCTTTTATCTGAAGATTTTAATCTTGTTTCAGAGAGCAACAAGGACTGGGGAAAGGCTGAAGCTATTTGGACTAAAATTCAAGAAGAAAATATTGTCCCTCGTGAGAAAACACTAATTTTACTTGCTGATATATTTGAGAAAAATGGTCAGGTTGTTCCATTTGAGGTACCTAAGGTAAGTGGAGTTTAACTTTCCTAGCTAACAACACTTACGAATATATTTCTTCCTATTAAAAAAAAAAAAAAAACCATTAACAGATAGCTTTACAATAATTTCAATGTTTGTTTCTTTTAAAGGGTAGGCCTGAAGATAGCAGAAGTGCTGCTGGTGAGGAAGAATTGAAAATACGGATGCTTTGCAGGCAAAATAAAGCAAAAGGTAAACTGAAATCCACTGTGGGTTTTTTCCTGTGCCATGTTAATTTTAAGGTTTCAATTAACTGCAGAGGTCTTCTGTGCAAACTTCCCAGTCTCTGCTAAAAACAGATTTAATTTATGCATGGACATTTGCCTTTGTATACAGAAGAGTGTATTTCAGTGCTGTTCCTTTGATTTAGTCTGTGTTTAAGCATTGGAAATCCATTCTTATCCATCTCATCCCAAAGCAGGGTGACAGAAGAAGAAATAGCTTTACTGGACCTTACAAAATGGGGAGGAAATCACAGAATCTCAGAATGTGTCAGGTTGGAAGGGTGGATCATCTGATAGAGCCTTTTTGCTCAGACAGTCTCATCCTTGAACTCATGGAACAGGATCCTTGAGTGATGAGACTCCACAGCCTCTCTGTGCAATCTGTTCCAGTGTTCAGTCACCAGCACAAATCATGCTTAGGTGGAACCTCCTGTGCATCAGTTTCTACCCATTGCCTCTTGTCTTGCTTGCTCTGCACCACCAAGAAGCACCTTGGTCCCAATTAGTAATTTCTAGTGTTTTCCAAGGTGCAGAGTATTTGAATATTCTGGAAATACTTCTTTTCTTCATTTATACTGTAGTAAATAACTAGGTATTTCACTTGAAAGTGGTATAGAAAACAGAATTCAGTAGGTTTAAAAATTAATTTTACTGAATGAGGAAGATTATTAAATGCAGGACACCTAGTAATTTTATTCTCTAAGTGTAATGAGTATATTTTACAGGTTGGACACAGATTTTTAAGCTCTGAGTTTTTAAAAGAAGAATGTATCAGTCATTCAGACATTTAACTTACATTGTTAATGAAATTACCATCTAGAGTTACTCAGTCTAAATATTCAGTTTATTTAGATTAGGAGTCTGAAGTTGAGTCTGGACATTCGGCATACTGGGAGTGCGATACCATGTTATGTGTATTATGGCAGACATTATGTTTCCAGGAAATTCTTCATGCTGGTAATTGTTGGGTATCATAATAAAATGAGAAATGCAGACATGTTTTCATTGAAAATCAGATGAAATCAAGGGAATGCACTTCATGACATTTTCACTAGCAAAGTGTCCTGTGCCTTTGGTACCATAAAAGATCAAGTGGAGAGCAGGAGGAAACTAAATAAATATGCCTTAGACTTTGCAGGGAGACTGGCTTAAAACAAAAACATAAAATAACACTTCTGTGATAACTTCAGATATTGAACTTAGCAATCAATCACTTTTGCCTATTCTTTTATTTAAAGGTGCAATATTTGAGAGAAGGTAGTCTAGAGCTATTGGGAATGAAGGGGAAAGAAATGTTCCAGCTACGTTGGAAAACAATTTGTCTTGGAAAACTGTTCTCTTGGCCTTAAAAAAACCATAAAAAAACCTAAGTTGTTGGGGTTTTTTATATAACAGTATCATGTAATTTTGGTGTGAATGTAATAGGGCAGCTTTTTGACAGGAAAAAGATTAACTCAATCTAGTTATGTAACTATTCAATGAACTTTCCAAGTCTGACACGTTTTGATAATCTGTTCTCCAAAGTGCTTGATTTATGCAAAGTCATATTTTCATCTTTGTCTTGATTCCTTAGTGTGAGAACTTGACTCTAGGGGATCATGTAACACATATCCCAAACAGTCACAATTGCTGAAACAGATTTGACTGTCTTGAGAACTGAGACTTTCTTGGCAAGTTGTCACTTTTCTAACAAATCTTTCTACTTGAAATAGCTGGTATAACACAGTATGATTTTGAAACCAAGAAATTTCTCTTATGAATGCTAATATATTTTAATACTTTTAGATGCCATCTGAAGAAGTAATAAGCTCATAATACCTGATCAGGCATATGTCTCAATTCAAGATTGATCTAGGTATACTTCAGACATGCTTCTTGCAGAGATGCAAAACAAAGTTAAGAAAAAAATCTGAATAGGATGATCGTTCCAAGGTTAGGACTGACATACACAAGAAAACTGATAGAAATATTTTTAGTTCTTCATTGAACAAGTCATTACCAAAAAAATTAAACATTAAATATATTTCCTTGTAGAAGGAGATCTTACATGTTATGGACTGTGATAATTGATGGTAACATATGCCTGACATCATGACCACTAGTGGCACGGTCCATTTCTGTACCCAACTGATGAAAGTAATATTTAAACACAGGGTGAAATCCTAGTTCAGTCTGAAGACAGCAGAGCTTTTGTGGGAATCTCTAAACGTAAGGAATTTTTGGCCTTAAAAAAACAGGATTCAAAGTGACATTTACGAGCAGAAAAACCAAACCTATCACCAGTCAACTACATTTTCATAAATCATTAGTTGCATTTGTAGCAGGTTAAACCAGTCAGAGAGGTATTGTTCTTGCTGAATGTGGTTGCTGGTCTACTGGTACCGCACATTTCAGAACAGTGGAAGGAAGAATGTCTTCCCACTGAATTTAAACTTGAACTCTATGAATGCTGGCGATCAGGCAAGAGAGTTCATCACGTTGCTGCAGGCCAGACTAACTTCAGACCTCTAAGTAAAAGTTGTGGAGGATTTCAGGACCTTTCTCATGTGGTCATATTGTTGTTTCATTGCTCCTTTGGTTGACAGTGCAATCACTCCTGTAATGTCAGAATCTCTTGTATACATGAAACTAAAATGCACAGAAGTGAATTTAATTTTTACTAAGATGCTGTTACCCTTTATCTCTGTTCATATATATATTTAACAAAGTTTCAAGCATACAAAGTAGATGATGAATGGCCATGATAATTCTAATTATTAACTTGGTGTAGTCTGTGTGATGTAAATAATAAATTTTATGCATAGCTATTTCTGTGCCTGTATTTCAGGAGATTTTTGTGTATACTTTTTGGCTGAAGAAGTTTAAGATGCAAACTGAAAGGCATATCAACAGTTCTGATTAAAATTCCATAATACACTGTACTAAGTGCAATTAGTGTGATGCTTTTTATGACATTAAGATTCAAATTAGTTGTCTTCATCTTTACTTTCAAAGTAGAAGGAAAAAGCTTAATGCTTAGCTGTGAAATTTGTGGTGATAGTCCAACTATTTCTGATAAGTTTTAAAGGTTACTGTGGCTATGATTTGAATTAGCAAAGGGATTATTTCATGAGTCATTAAAAGAAATGTGCAATCACTGTTTAGATGTAAAAGATCATTTGTGGTTCTTAATACAGCTTTCTAGCATATGTTACAGTGTGGATGGCAGTTCTAGCTGCATGTTTATAGCTGCATAATCTAGTTTCAGAAAAATAAATGACTGAAAACTGTGCTTATCATTTTTTCCCCCTTTTTGGTAACATCTTTTCATACACTGACAGTTATTGTGAATGCATGAAATAAAACTGTTAATCAGTCAAACAAATGCAGTGTAGTTTACTTGCTAAATATCTGTATATTTGTAAATTGTATGTTTTGTATAAATCTTGTCGTAGCCAAATAATTTGATCTCCCCATATTGGAATCGCCTCCTATATTATTTGTTAAATGCTGTTGTGATCATGCACCAGACACTGTAACTGTATACCCCAGAATTAGGTGTTGCTTTAAAAATCCCGAGTCTTCCCCTTCTAACCAGCTACGTTGCTATTGAGGCAACAGCCACATATAAAGGAAGAGCAGTAGCAAACTTTTTCTCCTGTAAAAGTGTGTGTTGATTGTTTGTATACAGTTAGTTTTGAGCAAGCCGTGATGGGCAGCTCTGGGCTTAAAGAAGTTAGCAAAGGATACAGAGATTTCAGATAGGCCTTTTTCGGTGAATAGGTGTTTTCTTTCTGTGATCAACATTCTTGCAGCATGACATTTCCTTTTGGCTTTCTTACTCTTTTTTAGAGGCCTACAATGTTTTCAGGACAATGCAGGAGAAGGATGAGTCTCATTATCGTTCCTGTGACATCCTTATAAAAGCCTTGTTAGCACAGAATTGTCTTGATGAAGCCCTTGACGTGAAACACATGTAAGGCTTTTCTTTGTTTGGGGGACTTTTGTTGGCTTAGAGAGAGGGGTTAATAATTTTTGGATCATTTTCAGGTGAGTCCTTATCTTTTAATGGGAAAACAGGTCATGACTACTGATTAGGAGCTGTGGTAGGAAATACAGCGGGGTTTCATAGGGCGGTATGCCACGTTTTTAAAAAGGTACTGGAGTGACAGTGTGTATTGCTAATAACTCATTTCAAATAACAATCTGAACAAATGTACTTGGCATCAGGGCTGAAAGTCTGCCCTTCTGGCAGTCTGCCTTTTCCTCTTTAGAGCAATATCCAAACAGACAAGATTCCTTCACTTAGCTGCCCGTGAGCCTTCCCTTGAATGCCTGTCCCTGCTGCTGTCTTACCCTGCCCACACTCCCTGGCAGCTGGCTGCCTGCCAAATGCAAAATGGTACGTTTGACTGTGATGCCAGTGGCTAGGAGATGACCATAAACCTTAGATCCAACTCTTACACTTCTGAAATAAATCCAACCTGCTGTCATGAATTGTTAGAAGGAAAGGGATCAAATTAACCTTTAGTGAGTTGTATGGTATGGCACTTGCTTTAATTATTGCCTGTAACGTGTGTTCTGGTCAGGTTATAGGCTTTAAAGTGTTGTGACTTGTCAACGTAGAGTTCAGAAGAACAAGAATTTAAGTTTAAGGATTTTAAGTCTTTCAATTTATTCAACTAAAACAAGACTGGTGGTTGTCATCAAGTGTGCTCACTGAATGAATATAATGGATTTGAAAGTGCCTGTAGGTGAATTACCTAATGCATAGAGTACTGTAAAAAAAACCTAATCATTTTTAGAGCCAACTTAGTTTCTGATGTCCAGGAAAGTCTAGTAAGATGATATTGATTATTTTAATGTTTTCTTTAAAAGTGTTTAGACTGGAGAAATGTCTTTCATTGAAAAAGTGTTTGAGTTCTGCTTTCAGAAGAACAAATAGTGCTTTTTCAAATAGCTCTTGTCAACTGGGCTTTATAGTAAGTAATGTTTGCACCTGCAAGATATGTGGCTTCTATTAAGGGAAAACTAAATCAGTTTGTCAAATTGATCTCCCTGTTATGCTAGTAACTGATAAATCTTTGCAGATAGAAGATGGAGGGGAGATGTTTTAGGGAGTACAAAGAACGTTGATAAAATTTAGGTTGTTTCAGGGAAGAAACTCAAGTATCTAAAGATGTATTGGAAGGTTTCTTCAGGGAAGAAGCTTGAAACATTGTGCTGAAGATTTGTACATGGATCCACTGCTTCCCTGCTCTAAAGCTCAAACACATTTGTTAGGAAGATGCACAAAGTAGTGCATAATAGCAGCAGTAATTTTCAGATTGGAAGAGAAGAAAGAAGGTGGTCGTTTGTTTCTAGTATTTCAAGGACTCAGAGTTGTCACTTCAGATAATTGTTGCAGTACATGAATTCAAAATTCAAGGAAAAAATAATTTGAAAGACTAAAAAGGTCAGAGATGTGTTAAGCCTCTGAAGTTTGAGATGTTTAGGAGTAAAGTAATAGGATTTTATAAGAGATTTTCTTCTTGGTTACTGGTTAAAGCCAACTATGATCATAACCTTGGTGCTTTTCACAACTCTAATACTCCATCTCGTAGCACAAAAATGCCAAATAATGACAATCTGAGAAGCTTCTACTGTTGCATCCAGACAGAAAATGCTTTGTATTGGTCATGTTCATGGCGTATCTGTGTAGCTTTTTTGCTAGTAACAAAATGATGCTTATATTAAGCATTTTTAAAAGCTTTTAAGGTCTAAGTAATTCACTGAGATAGAGATAGTGATTGTGTGTATGCTTGTGTTTGAGGAATAAGAAATCTGTGTGTTTAGCACACATTTCTGGTTGCTTCAGAATTTTTCTGGCCTCATCCTAAAAAGAAATTACTCCTACAAAGCCTAAATGTGTGTGGTGGCCTGAAACTTGTGCAGCTCCTAATATTTTCGTAAAATACAGGAAAGCTACCTTCGTTTAGATACATATTACTCATTTTACTGTTTGAAGCCATATTTGAAAGGTAAATAATGTGTAGATAGTCTTACTGTGCACATTAGCATAGGCAACAAAATAACTACTTCTGTTATAATTTTAAAATGTTCAATAACTTCAAAATGCCCCCGTTACCAGAACTGAAAAACTTCCATGAGAAAGTGATGTCGGAGAAGTAAATAGCACTCCTACACTGCCTTTGAAAGAAACAAACACCAGACATCCCAGAACATTACTGATCTGCTGATCAACCCAAGTGTAGTTGCTTTCCCCTTCTAGAACTGTTTTGAGGAATATTTACTGCATTTAGTCCAAGAAGTTTTAAATAGAAATTCAGGAGTATTGGAATGATGGATTAGTTCTGTAATAGTAGCTAACATCTATTTAATCACACTAAAGATTGGAAGATTGGAGAAAGTAAATCCTTTGTTATATGTAATTTACAGTCTCATGCATGAATTGTTGACTTAAGGGCTTTGACAGATGGGACAAAGGGAAAAAAAAAAAGGCGGAACTGAGCAGTGGGTGCTTAGGCAGGGATTAAGGGGATTGGTTGGGAGAGGAAGAAAATCCCGAGTCCAGTGACTGCATTTGTGAGCCTGGGAGGCTGAAAGTGACTGAGAGGATAGTCATACTGTGTGCAATGTGAAGGATTTTCTTGGGATTGAGGAGAACAATTTAGCAATGACCCTGCTTACCTCCCAATCCGCTCAGCCCCTAAGTTCAAGTAGGTAGGCTGCTCAGTTGTTTGCCACAAGATGATCACTGAGGTTTATCTTGATTGCTGATATGGTAAATGGCAATGCCCTCCTTTGCTCTGTAGAGATTTTGTAATCTAGAAATGAACATTTGTAAAGTTATCCTTATATATTAAAAACGGGGCTTGGCTATATGTCATTTAGGAGCAGGAACATACTAAAGACCAATGTGATTGCTGGTTAGTCTCTTTTGACTAATTTCCTGAATGTTAGAAAAGCTTTAGCAGGGTTACTAAAGTAAAGGCTGTCTTTGCTGTACGTACATGAAGTTTTTTATTACAGGAGACACGGAATTGATAAGCGAAATAAAATTTTAATGTGGCTAAGGCAGCAAATGTAGGATGTTCACTTTAAAACCTGTATACATCTAGATGACAGAAATTTGAAAATTAATCAACCAAATGATATGGTGTTAGTTCATAATATGCTTTAGTTTATGTTTAAAATATACAGCGCTGAAAATAAATGTTTCGTTTTTATTGCTGAAAGAATAGTTTTATATTTTATAATTATGGTGACTATTGAAAAAAGAAGAAAAAGTATCCAGCTTTGGATACAACAGAACAATGCAGGGCATGCAGTTATTTTAGTCATCTAATATGTCAGCATTCAAGAATCTGAACCGATTGTTTAAAAAAAATCTTGTACTTTGTTTCTTTTGTTGCTCACTTCCAACTTTGTCATCTGTCAGAATGCAAAAAAAAATTATCCTTCTATAACCATTGACAGGATAACACAAAAGCTGTCTCCAGGTCGATATTTTGCAGCAATATTTTTAACATACGAACAGTAGTTTTTATAATTTCACCTTGGTGCTCAACCATTTATTATCGTATCAGAAGCATGTCAGTAATTCCTTTCTAAATGTCTGCTTCTTTTAGTGCTGAGACCCACATCAAGGGCTTCACACTGAACAGTGCTGCCAGCAGCCTCCTCATCATATCGCAAGTTAGGCGGGATTATTTGAAAGGTATGTCACAATGCTTGACCTTTACGTCACATTAATGCCTCTGCAGATTTTTCTTGTAACGCCCTTCGAATACTTGGATAAAGGAGTCCATTTAGCAAATTACCTGCTTATCAAGAGCCTTTTGTGGTAGCTGAGAGACGTAAATTACTGTACATGCATTTATAATACAGCTTGAATATGAATGTACTTGTCATTTGACCACTTAGTCCAGTTTCCATTCCATTTAACACAAGATGGGTTTTCTTAAGATGAATCACAGCTCTTCAGACATGCAAAATTTGTGCTCCAGAACGAGAGAAAGTACAGGCTTTCAAGTGCGTTAAAATTCACAGCACAAGTCATTTTGCTTTGGAAATTAACATACTTTAGAGCATCTGAAACAATTCCCAGCAGTTGTTTCTTGCATATTGTGTTGGTTGTGTGAGATACCAGATGAGTTAAATTGACTGTTAAATGTGCATGATTGTGAACTAAATGATTATAATATTGATTTAAAAACTTAATCAAATACTTTCTAATAGTTCTCAATACCAACAGTAACAAAATACTCTGTTTGATTTTCTTTTTAATGTAACAATGATGATAGTGAAGAAAATGGTGGCTGAAGAGTACGTAAGGGTACCCAACAAGATGGTGCATAAAGTTGACAGTTGTTTTATTTTAGTTCTCAGCATTGGTTGCTTTGCAGCCTAGAGATCAGCTCCACAGTGTTACATCTTACTTATTTAGTTGGGCTGTAGAACTCTTGTGAGAGAGAAAAACTCTGCATGCAGGTAGTTGTACATGCAGGGCAATGTCTTTTATCTCCATGCAAGTCTAAGTTGAAAACTCTGCATGCAGGTTGTCAGTACCTTTAGGCGTTAAAGCAACTATGTACAAATTCAGTGCATTATTTGAGTTGAGTTTATAAGGCCTACCAGAAAATCTATTTTTGATTGTGCCATCATTACATTTTCTTTCATTCCATCATGCATAGCTGTGCTAATAACCCATACCTGTGTAACATCAGCTACATTAAAATACTCAAGATAAGCATTTAGACACATCTTTTCACTTGTACTCTATTTCCTGTGGCTGATAAACTTGTCTTCTTCCTCATTCAGTCTCCAGTTTTATGTCATTGGCAGGTGTCATCCACTGAAGTATTTGTGGTGAATGCCATTGCTTCTTTTGCTCTTGGCTGATCTTTTTTTGCAGCTTTTAAGGCCTTCGCCTGACTTTCCTGTCTGATTTTATTCTAATAAATCTTCCCTGTTTTCTTCTCTAATATGCCATGAATTTTACCAGTTCTTCCTGAATACTGCATACCAAAATTCTTTCCTTCTTCAGAACATCAGTGATGTTTCTATATCCTGCCAGTCTATTGCACTAACAATATGGGGTTTTTTTAGCTAGCATTCTAAATTCTGTCTCATCAGCTCTCTTCTTTGCTGTACTCTAAAAATCTTACTTTTTGCACAATACAAAGTTTCTTAAATCTGTGGAATTACTTTGCAGAATTCTATTTTCTTCTATCTTGTGCATTGATGAAGCTTTATCTGACACTTTTATTGAATAGTCACATTTAAATCCTTGTTTCTATTTTAATTTGAGAGATACTACTTGTCTTTGACTAAGTGAAGCCTTGAAAATGCAAGCTACTAAATATTTCAGCCATACTGGTCATTTTCTAAGGCTCATACATTACCCAAAACATTTTTGGGCATGGTGTTTTTGTAGTCTGTTGTTGGAGAGCTCCATTTGACCTACATCCTGTGATTGCTTTCACTTATGTAAAACCTGCTTGCTTTACCACTTACATACCTCATTTAGTTCATCAGCATTCTTTGCTGTGTAATGTGGTACAGTTAAAAGGTTTTATGGAGGCTCCTAAGTATACTCTGAAGAGCTCTGATATCTTCTAAGAAGAACTTGGTAAAAACCAGGTTACTTTACACAGTCAGAACTTGCATTTCTTGGTAGGAAATTTGCAGAGTTTATAGGATAGAATTTTGAAAGATGCATGGTTGGTTTTCACAAGCATATAGTTACCTGCAGAATTATCCATCATGCTACTAGTACCTAACTTCTTGCAGTGTGCTGTACATATGCAGCTTGCAAATCTTTCTCTGTCCTGGTTGTACTCTGCTAGAGGGAGGTCCACACCTAGTTAGGAGAGAATTTGAACTTGGCATGTGTTCTGAGATTGCTTTTTAAATGTTGTGAATCTTGTTGTCCCCACCCCCCCCCATATATTGCTCCTTTTTTTCCCTAAAAAGAACAATGTGGGGCAGAAAAAAAATTTCCTGTGAAGGAAGGCTAAGCATACAGGATGTTTTTGCTTCCTGTCATGTAAAGGGTAATACTTGGTTTCTGCAGTACCTGCATATTGAATTGGAATGGCAGTGCTGTGGAGTTCATGTGGGTGTATATTATGCTAGAAGTGTTATCCCTTGGTATTATAATTATCATCTGTGATTAATCCTGCCTATGCTGGTAAGGAATAAGAGTTTTTTACCAGAGGGGCATGTCTTTCTGTGTGTGTTTGCTTATGGATAACGTAAATTGACAAGAATTCTGCTTGGAGAAATGAGGGTGACTTCATCAGCTGTGGGTTTGGGGAGTTTGTGGCAGATGGACAGGAGATTGACCTTGTGTGTTTTTAACATATATAATTGCTATAATATTAGGTGTTTCTGAGGTATGGGTAGAGTTCTCGGTTTTTGTTCTTGCAATGAGACTTGTGTCCCATAGTTCTATTTAAAAATGAAATTTTGGGAAACAGAGCTTTCATGCACACTTGAAAAGAGAAATCTCAGTATTATAATTCAGCAGTTTCTATAATAAACTACATTTTTAGGCTATATTTATTCTTAAGTATACAACATTTTTGGTTTTTAGTAAAGGAAATTGATTGCAGTTTGGAGAAGAAGAGAGGACTTGAAAATCATAAGAGAGGATATTTATGATACACCTGCTTTTCTTGAGCTGGTTACAAACACATTATTTCAGTGTTGAAAGTAGCTTAATTCTTCTTATTATGAGATATTACAGCCTTTCAACCTGAATTATTGTTGAAAGTTTTTGTATATATATATTCAAGTTAGAATTCACTCTAGTGATTGCAGGGCTTAAAGAAATTTTTTTTTCTGTACATATTTTAAAAGGGTAGGATTAATGATACCAGCAGCATGGTGCTTTCTGAACTAAAGTCTGATTTCTCTTTCCCTTATTTCTTTACTATTGTTAGATGCCTTGGCTGTTTTAAAAGGAGTGCTTGACAGTGGCATGTTGCCTGCTAGACAAGCAGTTACTGCTCTCATTCAGGCCCTGGCAGAAAAAGGAGATGTAAAGAACCTGCAAGTACTTGAAAACATCCTGGGAGACGTCACAAAATCACTTGGTTTATCTGACTCACTAATGCCTAATGCAATTGCATTGGCTCATATGAAAAGGTAAGTATTTCTAGGACTAGGTATTTAATTCTTCTCTGCAATGTGCTGGGAAATCTCTTGCATTATCCATTTCATTCTGTTTCCATTTTTACAGTGTCCTAGATCTTAAATTTTGGTTGAGCACAATGTGCTGTTCTGTTCTGGTATTGTCTCCCAAACAAATTTGGGGTTGAAAATTTAATGAAATACAGAGATAATAACTGTGAAGCATTAAGGTCTTCTTCAGTGCTGTAATTTAGCTTTGCTACCTTTGTTCCAATGTGCATGTAAAGTGTTTCCTTGGTGTTACATCAAAAGCTCTATGAAATCTGAAGGTAAAATAGAATTACTTCATCAAACATAGCACCCAGAGATTATGCATATACATATTTTTTCGTTGTTGTTGTTTGGAAACAAAAATCTACTGCCTGTTCCGGCAGTTGAAATGGCAATATATTCTTGAAATGTTATTGTCTTTACCTTCAAAATGTGAAAGTCCAATATGTATATGTGAAGTGAGGTCTTTCCTTGGGGTTTTTTTTGGTAAGAACTAAAAAACCTTGGATGATGCTTTAGGCCAGTTCAGTTATCATCCCTACACTTTCGAGTATCCTGTGATTCAGCTGTTTAATTCCGTATTGTGCTCTGCGTGCATTTCTGGTTTAGTTGATAGATTGGTACTGTGCTGGTTTATCCTTTGTGTAAAACTGCATGAGGAAGCACCTGGAGGAGAAAGGGCAAAATCAGCTTCTCAAATATACTTTGCAGGAACCAATCTTCAGGAATCCTACATACAGTTATTTCATTTCAAACTAGTTTTGTTGGGGTGGACCTCCTGTGCCTGACTTGGCAGGAAAGCTGTAGCACCCTGTAGTACATAAGAGATTCCTGATTGCCTCGGGTATGCCAGGCCACAGGGAGCAGATCCGAGTGGTCCTTGGCACACACAGTCCTAGTGCATGGACTTGTAGGTAAATGAAATGCTTCAGATGGGAGAGACATTTCATTATTTGTGTTATAAGCTGCTTATTTTCCTATATTTCCATTTCATAAAAATGTTGCAAAGTCAGGCTGTGTTCTTAAGATGGAGATTGGTGACAAGAATAAATAAATTGTTGTATGCAGGTAGAGCATCAGCTTTTCCCATACCAAAACTAACTTGAAGTATGAAAAGACAGCAGTGTAAAAAATACGCACACTATATATTCTTAAATACCTTGGAATTTGTACCTTTATAACTCTGAAAAACAGATTCTTACAGATATTTCCTATACAATGTTCATTGATTGGTAGGTCCATGTTTCTGATTCAGTTTTCAAAGCATTTTTCATAGCTTTCACACGTGCTGCATTTCTGCTTCACCTGAAAGCATTCATTGTGCTCAGTTTTCTTTTTCAATTTAATTAGGTTTTAGAGTGCACTGGTAAGAAATGTTGTCATTTGAACTTTTTAGAATGCTGGAAGTAGAATTTACACTTTGGTGAATACTTCTTGCATTATTTTATTAGCATTTGCTATATTTAAGCTTTAAGATTAAAAGCATTTAGATGTAATGACCAAATGACATTTAGTATTGTCTTTCACATCCAAAAAGGCAGGCATGGGAAAAATCAGGTAAATAATTAATTACATTGCGTAAAAATACTTAAGTTGTGTGCATTAATTATTCAGGTACCCTCTGTTAATGTTTAGATTTTTGCCTTCTAGATTTGCAGGATGCATTTTCCTAAAGCAGCAAGCTGAACTCTTCTTCCTTAATGAGGAAAAACATGTGTCCAAAATATCTAAACTTCGTACAGGTCAAAGGCCATTAAAAATTATTTATTAATTGACTTATTCAGTCATAAATTGTTTCACTTTTACAGTATCTGAGTGAATAAAATTTTTTGGTCAATGTTTTTTCATCAACTATTCCTGCTAATTACAAGCTTGATGTAGAAAACACAAACTTGATTGTAATTGCTTCTTTAAGTTTAGAAATCTTGATTTCAGAAACTGAGCCAGTTCAATCTCTTTTCCTAGCAATGACCTTGATGCTGCTGTGAAATACCTTGAGCCTCTGCTTATCTCTGGTGCACAGAATCCTGATCAAGCTGTCAAAAGTATTTCCTATTTGTTAAGAAAGGTGTCTGAGGAAGGATTAGAACCAGCTTTGGAGAAACGTAAGTTAATTGCAATGATATTTAAATATTCTGACTCGACAGAGGTGTTATGAAAGAGCTATTACACATAAAACCTGCTCAGTCAGCATAAATCACGCCCGTGAAGTTTACAAAAGCAGCTTTTCAATCAAAGATGTTCCTTATGTACCCATCATTTTGCAGTTGCTGCGATGGCAGAACGACTGGCCAGTCAGTTTGGAATTTACAGACCTGTCACAGATCTGTTCCTTCAGTATATCAGTGCAGACAGAGTGGATGATGCCAGAACGTTGATACAGGTAATGACATAACAAGAGGTACAGAAATGCTTAGAGCTCTTCAAAGGTTAACTGAGAAATTGTCAGAAGGAGATGTTGTGAAGCACAGGCTGCTACTGGGATGCATTTGAATTACAGCGTGAGTAGCAGTGCACACTTCAGACTAAACCATGAGCTTGTGCTCTAGTACTGAGAGTAGTAGTGTGTGCCAGAGTCAGGGGCATTTTTTGTCTTCCAGTAACATGAAGGAAATAAAGGAAGTATTTGTATATTGCAAATATTTTTCTCAAAGTTCTCTGTTAGATGTCAGTTGTTTCTTGCAAACCATTTCCTTGGAACTTCTCACCTAATTTCTTAAGTGCTGTAAACATAATATCTTACAGCTGTACAGTTTGCAAAACAGAAGCAGGCCATGATTGCTTGTCATGGACTTTACTTGGTTGCTATAATACTGTATATATTGTATTCAAGGTTTATTAAGAGCTGAATTTGCTTTCTATTTGAGTGTCACAGATGCATTGAAACCCAAATGTTGATCTCTGGGTCACAGTCTCTGCTGAGTTAGGATTGGGACAGCTGCATTTGTGCCATTTGTGCAGAGCTAAAGACAAGCTGAGCAAGAGGTGGGATGAGCTGTGGGTGCTGGAAACAGGCTCTGTCAGGAGGCTCATCCAAGCAGGTGACAGTCCAGCAGTCACACTGATGTGTGCATAGGCTCCTGCCTCAAATCAAGGCCTCTTATCTCCTGATAATGTGTGCTACTCATTTACCAGTTCCTAAGTATTTTGAGCTATTAAAGAAAAAGCTCTGCGTCATCCATGGGATATTTGATGATATTCCAAGACACTACCAATAAAGCTGTTCAGTTACTTCTTCTACAGTGTGAGGTGTATTACTTGGAATTTCCTTACGTTTTTTAGTGCTTTGCCTAACTGGTCATCTGAGTGTTAAATGAAAAGGAGACTACAATTTTGCCATAAAACCCTCTTGCTATATAGCTTGAAACATCAAAATGCAAAAGAATTCTCAAGTTATTTCATTCTTCCTGATTTGTTGATTGCTCTTTGATTGACACAGAATGAGTAAATGAAAATTGGGTTTTTTGCCTTTGTGAAGATAAGGGTTTTTTCATTTTTAAGTAAAATCACAGTATTCCTGAAATTTTCCAGAACATGGAATAATACCCTTGCAAATATTCCTGAAACTTGTTACAACAGCATCCTACTGTTAGAATTAAATTCATGGTTCTATAGCATTCTTGAAATAACATTGTATATGTTGTATCTTAATGGACAATTTAAAAATACCTTGTTGTACGTGGGTATTTACAGGTAAGCTTGAGTTGGAAGTTCTGTGTCTAGGAGAAAAGTAGGGGGTTTTATGGCTCAGGAAAAACTTAGAGCTGTGTTGTACATTTATGACTGCTATGTGGATCAAGTATTCCATTAATAGGAATCCACTAACTGGAGGATAGGAATAATCAGTCTCTATTGTTATAGTTTGGAAAGTAAACAACAATCTAAATGAACTATTTTGCTTGTAATCTAAAGTATTAGTATATACATGGAGACTCCTTGCTTTCAGAAATGCATCTAAGAGTCTATTTAAAAGTTTATGAAACAGCAGCAGTGTCTGCTACTGTGTGGAGGGAGAATGCTTTTACTGATGAGAGTCAGAAGGGATTTGATATTTCAGCATGAAAGGGAGCTGTGGATAACATTTCTCAAACTAGACTCTTTTCTCTCAGAGCTGTTACTGGCAGTAGGTGAGAATGGCTAGAACTGGTAATAAAATACTGCAAGTTTCTCTCATCAGTGCTTTGCCCCTATTTAGCACCATAAAGCCACTTCTCATCTGTTTCACCTGAACCTTAAAGAGCTTGTAAATCATATTACTTACACAGAATACTCATCATGGCATAACACAAAATTTCTTGTTTGCATATATCTACAATACTAGTTGAATATAGGAAATTCATGGTGTGTGTTTTCATATGCACAATATTCTCTTTTCCCTGTGGATTTTGGTACTGATATCATGCAGCTGATAAAAAACCCACACTGTGCATTGTTAAGAGTTCTAGGACTGACATCTTTGAGGAACATACACTTAATACTGTCTTGTATATTTTATTTTGTCCTTGTTTCTAAAGTAAGATAGATTTTTGGTTTTTATCTGGTCTGTCTCAAACTTTTCTAAGTTCAACTTCTCTCTCTCAAGCCCTGTCTACTGCAGTTAAAGCCTTTTATAAAATAGAGAGATTGAAATCAGTCCTTTGTATGCATGAGTGTAGGTAATTATACTTTAAAGAGAACTTGCTTTGTACATTTTAATTTTTATAAAGAAACGAGCAGTTATCTCCCTGACACCTTATTAAATGTATAATTAACCTTATGATCCCTAGCTCACTTGTGAATGCTTGGCAGTATAATTGGAGAGGAATAGTGTTTCTCTTTTTCATTCTTTTGCAGTCCTAAACCTCATTTTTGTGGTATATTGAAGTATTAGTTTAATTCTTTCCCCTATTGTTTTAAACAAACTTTATACCTACCATTTTAAAAATGTTTACCAATGAGGTGCATGAAATGAACTTGGTTTGTGGTTGCTTTTTTGGTTTTCTTGTCAAACTAATATTCAATTATTTACCCTGTAAATAGGTAATATATTAGTATATTGTTATAAGCATCTGTAATTGGAAATTTTCACCTCAGTAGTTTTGTTTATCAGCAACCTACTCATGTCTGCCACATTAATCATTTCTTTGTCTTCAGAGGTGGGAGGCAATAGTCCGGGAGAAGAGAACTTTAGGGCGTTTTATGGCTAGGTCAGCATCTCAATCTGGACAGGTAAAATATTTTTTCATATATACAGTTTTATATGTAGCAAAATACAATTTCATCAACCTTTGTTAAAGTGTTTTGAACTTCACAGTTGACAGCTTTACTGGGTTTCTTGGGGAGGGGGGAGGTTAGTTTGCAGAGCTGGTTATATTTAAAGAACAGCTTACATTATGGAGCATGATGGAAAGGAGGGTGTACTTAATATTTTTTTATTGTTTCAGTTATTTCCTGCATTTTCCATGTTATACTGTATATTCTACAAACATTGTGCTTAGAATGTTTTACTGCATTATCCAGTTCAGTATCATAACCTGAAAGTCCTTATTTTATTGGCTAGATTGTATGAATACAAACACAAGTTAAAACCTCAGCCTCCCTCTGATGATAAAATGCCTTTGTGTTTACACTGAAAGACACATTTCATATTACTTGTTATGGTGGTTTGGACATGTATCTAGTTGGAGCATCTGTTTAGATTCCTGGCTTTGTCCTCATTCCCTGTAAGTTGAAATGCTCTGTTTATGTGCTTGCTCTACTCCTATCCCTCCCTACTCCTAAGGCACCATTTAAAGTAAACAAAAAAACCCAAAACAAATAAAACACAAATTAAAAGGCCAACAAAAAAACTCCAATGCAAACAAAAAAGCCTTAGCACACACTAAAAAAATAAAACACCTCCCCCACCCCTCAATCTTAGCATTGAACAACAACAACCAAAAGAACCCTGAAATGCACACCCAAGCAAAACCATTGGATTTCTCTTCCATAGAGGAGCAGCATCGGGAGACATCTAACACACAAACTAGAATAAATATTTTTTCAAATGAGCCAAATGCACTTTTATGTTTTGTGAAATTGCCACCATTACATACTAGTAGTATAAAGTTCTGTTGAAGTGATGATGATAAATATGATGTGATAAACACTATTGTTTGGTGTCTATAAGAAGGAGCTAAAAACGTTGAAGTTTCCCAGCTCATCAAGCTGAAATTTTACTAACACATCAAAGTTGGTTGTGTGTGATAAAGATGTGCTTAATTTCAATAAACTGCTTTTAATTTAAAACCTGAGACTTTTTGAAACTACAATCAGAGGCTGAGGGAAGGAGGTTCCAAATTTAAGCACATTAGTTAGTGATCTGACTCCTTTTAAGCATTGATCAATGACCTCTAGATCATTGAAGGATGCTGAGTGTTTTGCAGTTTTCCTAAATCGGTTGAAATCGTGCCATATTCTCATTGATACATTAATTGCCTACCTGAAAAAAAAAAGAAAAAAAAGACATAAATGTTTAGGATTCTTGAGTATGGATTTTAGACCCTTATTACATTAATTTCATTTTGTCCTTCATTTCTTTTACTATTTCATATCCCCAAAATTTTGGGAAGGAAGTTATTATATATACTTTGAGTCACACAGTCCATTCGTTGTTACCAGTACAGTTTATTTAACTTAAAAAATGTGCAATCACTGTTCTGAATTTGGTGACTTTATTTTGTTGTTTAAGATTTCAAGTTTGTGTTTTTTTCTATGTGTGTTAAATCTCACAGGCAAAGAGGATTGAGACACTTCTAGAACTGATTCCTGAGCATCTCAATCCAGCAATGGTGTACCGGTACCTCTTGAGATGTTATGGTAAGCGATTCTCCTTGGAACAGTGTTTTAGTAAGAACTCTGGAGACCTTCAGAAAGGTCATGCAAGCCCTTACTTGCTTTACAGTTTGAGTCATAAAGAGGTGCAGGGATTATCTGAGGTTTTTCTTGTTTCAGTCTGTTGGGTCTGTATGCTGTCCCAGCTGTTAGGATGGAAGAGCAATCAGGTGGCACAAGCAGTGAATCCTTTACTTAGAACCTAAAGTAGGGGCTTCATGGAATGAGAAAAAATCCATCCTAACCCATGGGGAAAATGCTGTAGAAATGAATGGCTTTTAAAATGAATTTAGCTTTTCCCCCCAAAGCATGTAGTAATATTGGTTCCTTTTGTGTGTGTGTGTGTGTTTCAAAATCATAAGTGATTTGTTCTATCAGTAATGTGAAACGATCTTATTGTTATTAGTGTAAATTATTTATGCATCTTGTAATGTAGCCAAAGTTAATTTTCCAGATGCCTTCATTTGAATTTACCTAAATAGTTGAAATACTCATCAGTTCTCTTTATAACTGAAGTCAGAGGTGAGCACCTCTAAAAAAGTCAAGTTTTTTGTTTAAGTGTGTTTATTTGCAAGACTCTTGAAAACCAGGACATACAGCTCCTATGGCAACACTCAGTTGGAAGCTTGCCTCTCTGTGCTATAGAGTCCTTTGCCTTGTGTACTCTGATACTGTCCTCCAGCTTTATTGCAGGTAGTAAATCCTTTCCACATGTGTTACAAGCAAAAAGTACAAGGACAGAAGCCCTTGTGCACCAGTCCATCACAGAAAAGATAAATAGGAATAATCAGGTAGAACACTTCAAACACAAATCCAAGATACGGTGTTAAAGGAAAACAGACGTACTTATTTGAATCAAGTTGTAGAAGTCCTATGATGCGTTATCTAACTCAGAAAATTTGATTGGTTAGTAACATTGCAAAGAGCAATCACTACCAAAATTGTTTAGCCCTGTAACAGATAGGTTCAGGTTCACAGCAGGATAAATTTTTTAACATGTTTTTATAAAACAAAAAATTGCCGTTTTGTCACCAGCACTGTACTTGTTGCTTTATGCTGTCATTAGTCCTCTGTTGCTTTTACCTCAGTAAAAATGAACTAAGTGAACTAAGTTTTTCACTATCCTTCCTAACTACATGATAGTATAGCAGTTTGATAAAGAGATTGCAGAGAATCAATCACTTGCCCTACTATACCTAAAACATTGGTTAGAGTGTACTGAACCTGTGAAGCTACACTCTGTATGAACAGATGCTTGCTGTACTGTCTTCAGGCAGAGATGTACCTGGCTCCTAGAAGGTTCTAGAGGAGACACTCAGTACCAGCATGAAGAGTTTTAAAAGCTGTTCCCAGGTTACTCTGTGCAAGTATCTTACCTGTATGAGACATTGATCATTTGACTGTTAAAGGGATCATCAGCAAAATATTTAGCACAACTGAAAATGAGAAGGCTTAGATTGTGCTCTAGCCATGAGGGGTAGAAATAAGATATTTTAAATCAAAGTTGTTGGGTTTTTTAATTTTAAAGTTAATAGTAAGCTTTCAAACATGATTTCTTGTTTTGGGCCAAATCCAACCTTGTATTAGCATGATTTTTGAGAGAAGAAATTAGTCTCCTTTCAGGCCATTGTTATTTTTAATTAGAAAAGGCTATGAAATGTGGCAGAGTATTGTTATTACCACAGTTGGCTACTGTTTCTAATTAACAAAAAAATGGGTGAATAAAATTATAATTGTTTGTGTTTAGTAAAGATACAGTAGAATATAGCTCACAGCTGAAAGAAGTTTGATCATCTGTCAGGCATCCATGATGGAACAAATAAAAGGACCCTTACTCCTGTCCTTGTCCTGAGATGAGATTCACTGCCAGGGCTAGCTTTCTTTCAGTCTGGTGAGATGCACAATCCTTTGCTGTGTACCTTCTAGAAAAAAAGAAATACGTAAAATCACGATTGTGTGGTCCATTAAATGCAATCTAAGTATTAGCTCTTTTTGTTGGTGTTTCCCATACAATAAATCTATTTTAAAGTTGTAGAAAGTTAACGATTCCTGTGCTTTCATTAAGTTGTCATTTCATGCAGTTTTTGCAGTAGCCTCCCACATTCAAAAAGGAGCTCAGCCAGATGTGAGTGGGAAGGTTCTTCTCAAGAGAAAGGGACACAGGCTATCCATTTCTGCACAAAGCTTTTTTTTTTCCCTTTATGAACCATTGTTTTTATAGCTCCTGTGGTTGCAAAGATGATGTTTCCAAATGCAAACAAGTAAAACCTGAGACAGCTCCCATACTGCAGGTGTTTGTGTTCTCCCTCTCAGGCAACAGAATGAATTTAACTGGACATGATGGCTTCCTTGATGTTTACAAGGTGCTAGGAACTGTTGTACTGCTTCTAGGACCCTGGGGACAGCAGTGAAACTGTCAGGGGTCGCTTCAGTTTCATCCCAGTGCTTCTCAAGCAAATGTCTGAGCAGCAGTTGATGGTTAAGCATGAGTAAAAACAGGTGGAAAGAGAAACATGTAACCACTGAGATTTTGTGGGTTCTATTTTTTCCTTCAGAATTGGATGGGGATGTTGCTTCTGTAAAGGCTACGTATGAGAAAGCAAAGGCGAAGAATATAAAGCTGCATGAAATCTCTTTGAAATCTTTAGCAACTTTTCTGAAGAAAGTAGGAGAGCCTGTCCCTTTCACTGAACCCCCTGTGAGTATTTCCTAATTAAGAAATAGATCTGCAGCATTGTGTATGTTCAATATTAATAAAACAAATTGCATGAATAATTACGTAGGGACTAGGTCTCTGCAGAGACTCCTCAAAGGAGGTAATGTTTGAAGTCCTGGGTATTGTGGGAGCTGTGGTAATCTTGCATTGGATTTGACTTGAGGAAATAAAACCTCTTGTGGCTTATGATATTTAAACTACCTCCTTCTTATCAGGCACTCATCTTCAGGTATACCTTTATCAAATCTCCTTGGGGCATTTATCTAAGCAATTGGACTTGAAAAGGCTTGTAGAATGTGTGCTTCAGTAACAATTAATGGCTTCTAGTTTTCATTAATTAGTGTTTTGTGTCTAGTATGAGTTGCTGCGCTAGTAGGATGGAATTTTAGAACTGTAGGAATTATTTTTCTATTGCAGCTTTGCTTCTAGCTACCCTGCCAAGATACCTATGCAACTGTGCAAATACATGTTACTTGAGGGTGACAAGCAGCATGATATTAAATCTGTGAAGACTGCAAATAGTTCTGCATCATTCCTTTGATTAATACTCTACTAGTACCATTTTTGCTAAGCAGATTTTGAAGACATTGTATTTTCCATTCTCTAAGCAAACTTTTTATTGCTATTTTCTCACCACTTCTTATATTCTAAAAAAAATGTTCTGTAATTCTGTGAAGACTGGCTATATACCGTTTCTCTATATTGCTTCATGATAAAGGTGATTTTCTTTTCTAATTTGGAAAGAATTGGAGAAAATTTTGCTGCAAAATACTTGGTTTAGCCTTTCTACGGCTATGGTGGGTTTTTTCTGCAGTTTTATGTAGTTTATAATCTGAATTTTTATTTGGACTGTGAATTTAAAACCTGGAATGTCTATTTCTTATATGTAGCTAGTGAAAATAAGTGTTTTTTCCAAGTCACTGGGATGATTCATTTTCTGATTTCCCTGTTCAATTTTTCTCTAATGTAGCTTGGTCTTTAAAAGCATTTCTATTTTTTTGACACAATTGCAGATTGAAGTTAAAAAGTATTTTCATTTTAAAAATGAAATTGATTATATTATTGCATTTAGTAATAGAAGCTTCATTATGCATTTTTGGCAAGGTTTTCCTTTTCCTTTTATTCACTCTCTCTGGTATTTCTCCTAATTATACAGACTTCAATACAGATCTAGTTTTTGCATGACAGAGAATAATAGATTTTGTCAGGACGTAAGACTTTGTTCAGAATTAGTAACTTTTTAGTTGAAACAAGGTTGAACTTGTTTATTCCACTCTGTTTATAGGAGACTCTCAAGTTCTATGTGGAAAAATGGAGGAATAGAAGATCAGAAGCATCATGAACAGACAGTTTTATGATTTAGTTGTTTATGAAATTGTTTAAATACTACATTCAATAAAAACTTTAAAAAGCATGTTATGTGTAATTTTTAATTTAAGTCTGTGATTAACATTACTTTCTGTAACTGCAGTTGATGGAAACATTTATTAATAGAAATGCTGTTAAAATTGAATAATGAAATATCAAGGTGCAGCCCTCTGAGATATTTCCATTTTGATGTATGATCTGCTATAAACTCAACTGGTCGTTTGCTCCTGTTGATTTGTCAGATATATGTATATCAAGAAAGTTGCTAAAGGGGTACAGAACTGTAACTGAAGGAGACTGTCTTATCCTTGTTCTTTGCCTGGTCACTGTACTTTGGTGTGAAAATATAAGGGTGAAGAACATAATCTTCAGGATTCAGCTGTATCTACACAGAAAATAAACATATTTTTTAAGTTTTCTCTTAATTGTACTTTCTTGTGTTAAGCATCTTGGTAGGGTGTTGGATGTTATACGCTAGCCTTGTGTGTTGTAGTCGTGTAGCATCTTCATTCTCCTAACTGTTAGTCCAGTTAATTTTAGGGATACAGGAACTCCATATCCATGAAAACGTGCTCTTGAAACAAAGCAGTGCCTATTCTTTGCAGGGGTAGCAGTTTTTACTTGCTGGGAGACTGGTGGACATTCTTTATTTGAAGGAATGTGGGAGTACCGCGACTCTGATATTTTAGAGCCCGGAGTTGTGTGATCATGAAAATAAGACATGTCTAAGTTACAAAGATTAAATATTAGGTAGAAAATGTATCCATTATCTCTGTGCATAATGATGGAAACTCACAAATGTGCACATTGGTACTGGAAATGGAACACGTTGCCTGCTGAGTACTTCAAACAGATTTTAATGAAATGAAAGATTGTTACTGTCCATTTCAGCTTTGTTTATTAATCTTTACATTTTCAGCCATATCTTAACTGATATATCTTTCTTGGGTTTTCCCACATAGGCAAAATTGTGTTAGTTAAAAATTCATGTGTACACTCAAGGTTTTGGCAAAATTTTGCAAGACTTGTATGGTCAAAGAAAAATAAATTAGGTCATAATTTCTAAGTTAAACTTCAAATTTAATTAATTATTATATTAACAAATACACAGAAAAAATCCTGCTGTACTTTAAAAATGATGTTTCACTGATCAGGAGGGGGGAGCATGGTAAATTTTGTTTTCCAGGCAAGCTGGATGAATGCAAGCAGTGTCTGCTTCCTCAGTGGTGTGGTTTTGCAGTGACCTCCTTCACTCCGCAAGCGTAGACCCGACAACATTCGGCAGCTACGTGGCTCGAACCGTCTCGCACCCTTTGTTCCTGGCTTGTCAAGATAAGGCATTAACATTTGAAATTTCATTCACAGCCTAATGGTTGTGTGCCCTATCTGAAAGCAAGCCTAGGCAGGACTCAGTTTATTTCATTTCACAAATGGAGATGGTTCTTTTTTCTAAAGCTGCAGCTACATTACATGTGTTTCAATGTAATAGCAGCATAATTGAAGACTGTGTCAACTAGTTGGCAACCCTTTCTCTGGTGCCACAGCTCTTGTTTTTAGAGGTCATCTCGTGAATCTCTCCATTTCACAGCAGTAGCCATGTTTCCTGTAAGTGGAGTCACAGCTGAGCGTAACTTGAGGAAATGGGCATGGATGCAGCTGGAGCTGAGCTAGCACATGGATTAAGGAAGAGAATATTACTTGAAGCAAACACGAGGTCATCACAGAGGAAGTTAACAGCAGATTTGTCGATCTTAACTCCCTTTTTGACAAGGAGGTGAAGTCTCATGAGGCTGTGGATCAGGTACTGCACCTATCAGTAGTCTGTGTTGTGATACCAGGGGGTCATGTTTGCTGGCTGCTGCCCTCTGAGGCAGGAGAGCAGCACACAAAGCCACAGCCAGATGCAGGGTGGTGTTGCTGGTGCCCATGGAGGGGTCTGACCATGCAGGATTGATGCTAGTTAACATCTGTCCATTTTTATTCTAGCTGGTTTGTCTCTCTGCCAGAACCATGCTGTAACTGAAGAATGTAACTGAAATTGATTTCAGCTCCAAAACTGCCTTTTGAGTGACCTCATGGAAAGTTGTAGGCTGAACAAGCCAGTTGCAGAGCTGATAAAACATCAGTGAGGCACTGCAGGAACATGAGACCAAACAGAACCAGGGTTTCTTGGCAGCAGTGACAGGGAAATGAGCAAAAGGAAATGCTGACCATTTGGGATCCCAGTGGAGTAACTTGGGCTCATGGAGCCCAGCCCATCTCTGTGGCAGAGATGGGAAGAAGGCAATTATTCAAAGGATGGGCTGCTCTTGTGTGGTAATACTTTTGATTTCCTGTTCCAGTAAATGTTTCATGTGCAGTTAAGAGATGATTACACAGAGAAGTGCAGTCTCTCCTGTCTTTAAAATGTGGGCCAGTGAGGGATTTGTGCCACTCTGGGACACAATCATCTCAGTCTGAAACAAGGTTATACCAGGAAGGTTTTGCAGAATCTGCATTTGTGCCGACTCTTCAAGAACACGCTTGAAATGATAATATTTCTTGTGCATCATTGTGCTGAGACTCAGCCATTTCAAGCATGAAGAAAAGTGCAGTTTAGAAGGTTGGCATTTCTTCACCAAATAAGTAGGCGGTTTCATTATTTCTTCATCTTCAAAGAGAGAAACCTGTAAGATGACAAAATGCAGAATGGCAGCCTTGCGAACTTGTCATGGTGATTTACTGGTCCTGAGAGAAAACGCACTCTGGCACACTGACCACAGCGTGCACCCCTTTAGAGCAGGATAGAATTATTTGCCACTGGCTAGTGGATAACTGGGATTGTGCAAGATCCAGACCAGGTGCAGTGTCTGTGAGATGGAAGCACGCCTTTCCAGAGGCCTCCGTGGGAAGCAGAGAGCCTGCTGACATGCCATGACCTGACATGTTACTGCAGAAAGCAAATTGTGGGAGTGTGTATGTGTTTGCATAATCGTGGGTCTTGATTGGGGTTGAGAGGACTGGGAAAAGCTTGCTGTCTGAATTGAGATGACTTAATCTCACTTCTGTGCCCTGCACCACATTATGGGCTTGCCTCTTCCCCCACTCCCCTTGAGGCAGGGGCAGGAGCAGGGGGCTTTTGGCCTTTTGAGGTCAACACAGGAAAAGTTTCCTCGTTAACTACTGATACAGTCATTGGTGGCATGATAATTACATGTTATGGTTTTATCCTTATCTACTAAAACAATTCATTCAACTCATTGTCTCCTGAGACCCTTTTTAATGGCAAGAATTGCAGCTTGGTAGGTTAGTAGCTGTCTTCACACTTCCTTAATATGTACCCACTGTTGAAAATGCAGTAGCTGAAGGGATTGTGACTCTGCCAGTGAGAGTCAGAGGGTTTTTGTAGACTGAATGCCTGAGTCAGCAGGATTCCAGCTGCAATTTACATGGCATGGGAGAATCATAACTTTGAAGGGAAGATCATGATTGCACATATTGACAAGAGGAATAGACTGGTAGTGTGTTCACCAGAGTAGTACTGTATTTAGTGCTTTTCTTGAATATGTGATGCTTTTGGACTCCCCAGGAACACAGCAGTGGAGAAAGTGACAGAAGTATGGATGTGACCAGGAGGTCTCACTGTTCTGTGTGAGAAATCTGTCAGCATCTAGAAGGAATGTCTGGTTTCCTGCACAAGTTTATTATTACTGTAAAGATGAAAAAAGTAAGCATGTAAGAAAAAGCTGAGACTGTCATTGAATATAGCCCTTTTTGGTTTTTTAGCAAATATTTCTCTGCATTTCTTAAAATTAGTCTCATAATATCTGTGTAAACTAGCTGCCAAAAAGTATTTGCTTTCCAGAATGGCTGCAGCTTCTGGTGTTTTGCCAGTTCTTCTGTGACTCAATAATCAGAGGAAACCCAATATCCTTCTAAGTTAGTGGCTCCAACTGAGACTGTAATTCAATCTGAGGTCATCTTCCTGAGTGTGCAGATCCTCAGCTACAAGAGCAAAGTGCTGGGTTTCCCATTAGATATGGAAATAAGACATGGAAGTTTGAGGTTTAAGTTTTCTCTACTGTTTCCTGTAATTAAGAAAATGAGATAATAGAAACTGTCTTATGCAGTGCCTTATCTAAGATGGGGGTTCCACGTTGATCTACTTTTAGATAAAACTATTAATGCAAGGTTTCTCTCTGATACTCTTAAACCTTTATATTGCAATTCAGTAATGCTTCACAATTTCTAATGTGATTACTCTTGAACACTGATAAAGCACTGGTATCTGTGGAATTGCTATTGTATGCAGTGATTGTTACAAACCTCATTGTAACTCTGTGTTTCTCACAGTTATTTCCCTCAGCTTTAAGTGCCAGTGAACCCAGGGCTTAGAAAGCAGCAAACCCCAGTGTCTGGCAGTGATGAGCCCTGACAGCCAGCAGCAAATGTAATTCTTGGCTTTGCAAGTAGTTGGCATCTGCTGTTCTTCACATAGTCCGTGAGACCAGGGCAGATCTGAAAAGTGAGTTTTGGGAAGGGTTGTAGATAGTTGGAGGTGAGTCTTGAGGGCAGGAGTGGAGGGTGTACTTTCCAGGTGGAAAGCAGTTTGGGCTGGAGGGAAAGCAGGGGAGTGTGGACAGAACAGGGTTATTCTGGCTAACCTCCTTCAGGGCTGTCAAAGGTGGCTCTGAAAGGCTTTTTTATTGGGTGCTGGATTTTTATTTATGGGAGATGGGCTGGGAGGGTTGGTTGTCAAAATATTAGATCAGTGCAGAGAAACTCTGAACGTACAGGAAGTACAGGGAAAATGGGAAGGATGGCAGTTGTAGGTCTCAATAGACAAAACCAGCAGCTTCAGCATGATGGCTTAGGCCTGGGATTTGGGTAGGATTGGGATTGGGAGTGAATCACCATGAGGGGAAGGAGCAGCCTGCAGCATGTGGGCTGCCATGGTTGATGACATACCACCATGGACCTCTGCCTTTTGCATGGCTCCCACTGACTCCTCTTAAGCTGCTCCTTGAGGTGTGCTGGAGAAGGCAGCAGCAAGGGCTGCTAGGGGCGTGTTGGCTGCTGAGCCCAGCTCAGTGAAGGAAGAGGCCACAAAGGACTTACCAGAGCTGCTGAGTGAAGCTGGCCCTCATGCCTTTCCCCCACAGGGAGTTGGGATGGCGCTGGCTCTGTAATCGCAGCTGGGTGACTGAAAGGAGAGGAGCATCATCACAGGCCAGAAATACCAAATGAAGTTTGTTCCAGCAGCAGCCTCTTCAACCTCTCACTTCTCAAATTCAAAAGCAGCTGTAAGGGTAAGTGTGGTGTTAGTGTAATTCAGCGTGGTGCTGAACCGTAGTCTGGATACAGGACCACCTGTAGCATTGGGGCCATCACCATTTCTTTGCGGGTTCTGATACTGGAATTGCAGCCTCGGGTGAGGTTGTAACTGAAGCAGCTGTGTCCAGTTTCTGAGCCTGTTACTGAGCCATAATCTGAGAAACTTTCTGCCTACACCAAAAATAAATCATACAATTGCCCTTGTTACTTGCAGAGTTCCCTGGGATTTCCCTCCCATCAGTTTAGTTAGTAGATAGAATGGTTTGTGTGTGGGGTTAGTTAACTGTAAAGCTTGATCACCTCTAGCAATTGTCCAGTTCTAGGGCCCTCAGAACCCTTTGTAAGTAAAATTACACTGTAAAAATTAGAAATACGGTAGCGTATGCTCACTGGAAAATCCATTAGGAGCAATATATCTGTAGACTTTGCTTAAACAAGGTTTTTGCATTTCTTCATGATATTATTGACACAGACTGCATTTCAAACATTAATGTTCAGCAAGAGAGAGCACTGGTAATATCATGTACTGCACCTGGTTAACAGTTCAGCATTACAGGGAGGAGGAAAAAAACCCTGATCAAGTGATAGCTGAAAATAAAAAAATATATATATATATAATGTGAAATTAATTATTTTGAATCCTCAAGTCTTCCATCTTTTTATATATATGTATTTAATGACAACCATATTTTTCATCCCCTATAGTACATATAAAATATTGTGCTGCAGTTGTGTTTGTGCCAAGGAATACAATTTCTGCATTTGAGTGCCTTTCTCACTGTCATCAATAACATTATGAATTTGTCTAAATTCAGCAAGTAAAAACAAGGTTGAAAACTATGTTTTATACCACTAGCTGCAGGGGGCATAAAATTACGGTAATTTGTGGCTTTACTGTTGTCAGTCATGTTCAAGAGTCTTTTCCAGTGGAAATTTGTCACGCGCCTGTCACTGAACATACTACGGAGCTGCAAGGCGTTTTTCTAATACAGAGGCACTGAGCAATTCCCTGTGAAGTACATAAAGCTAAAAATACTCACTCACCTTTCTTTTGTCTTGCTTTTAGAAGGAACGAACCTGGGGCAAGTGTGTGGAAAGCGTTGGGCAGTGCTGAGCTCTGCTGTAACCAGACAAGTGCTCCTGTCTTGGTAACAATAATACTTAGCCAAAATGCTTTTTTACATGATTATTTGTAGGAGTCGTGGGGGGAACTGGGGAAGCAGGTACAATTTCTGGTGTGAGAGGCCAGAAGTGGCGTGTGCAGAATCACTGTTGGGCTGGTGGGACCGTGCCGGCTTTCGGACTGTGCCCACCAGCCTGAAATGCCCCTGTGGCTCTGGGCGGGGGGGGTGGCAGCTCACACTCCTATTGCTAAGAGCTACAAGCCAAAAAGTTGATTAGATCATTCTCTCAAGGGGATGCTAAAAGAACAAAGAAGTTGGTGTTCTGCCTTGCTCAGCTGAGATCAGAGTGTCTTGGGCTGATGGCCACCACAGGTTTGACCTCCAACTTTACCACCTGGAAATCCAGCGATTGCCTTGTGTAGCATAACATCCAGTACCTGGTGTCAGCTAATATGGGCACTACACATCTTGTTCTTCAAAGTTTTCATTTTGTGTAGCACATTTTTCTGCTGCCTGGTTTGGAGCTCCCATTTTTTGGCTTTATGCCTTTCCACAGACAGATGAAGCACTACCACAAGGCGATTGGCTACTTTTAACTGAGTCATAGAAGATTCGAGTGTTTTTTGAAAAGCGATTATTAGGATAATAATTTGTTCTTTTAGGGCAATCTTCACAGCACTGAATCGTGAGAAGGATGATGTTAACTTGTGTCAGGAAGGAGCTGCTGGTGGAGTCCAGACAGGCATAGCAGTGCTGCTGCGTTGTTTGGTTTTCTTCCTTAGGATTTTCTCAGTGAAACGCGAAGGTTTTCTATTTTAAGAATGTTTCTGTTGTTTTCTAAACACTTCCCCCATCCCCCAGTAAGTGAAAGTGAGCAGAGGTACTGTCTTGAAGACTGATGATGTTACCTGTGATCTGATAAGGTTGTATGTTACATTACAAGGCACTGGGAGTTTATTGAAAATTGAGTGTTGTGTGCATTTTGGTTTTGATTACTTGTGAATGTTCATCGATTTCCAATTCCTCTGCATTTGCTTGAAAATTCAGGCTAATTTGCTTGTGTAAGAAATACAAATTATTTTTGAGGAAAGTGGCATTGTTTGCTTACTCATCATGTAGTTCTGGCAAGTACTTTAACACTTAAGCCTGTAAACCCACTTGTTCAAGACGAAAAACTACGGTGGGGCAGAAACAGTGCTGAGATGCAGTAGGAAACAGCAAAATCTGATCTGATGCTTAAACAGGAGCGAAACATACAAATGTGGTGTTGATGGGAGATGCTGGCTCTGCAGCCATGGTGTGAATGTTGAGGGTTTGAAGTTGCAGGGTTTTTAGCACTAGAAGCATTATAAATATCTAATTGTGACCATGAAAGCAAAATAATGACAACAAAATTTGCAATTCAAAATAACCTTTAAGTTTGATTTAATGACAAAATAAATGTCAACAAACAGTCTTATAATTAATTATATAAATTGGCAAACACTTCCATAAATTATGGATTTGAACTGCTTTTTAAATATGCTCTACAAAAAAAAAAGAGCAATCATAGGCATTAGTTATGTGTGTATTTACATATGTATGTAATCCATTCATACAGATACTTCTACATTTTAATATGAACACACATATGTATGTGCTTTCTAAAGCTCAGCAGTTCTGAAAAGGGTTAAGCAGTTTTAAAATTACCTCAACCCACTGCTTAAACATTGTTGCCTTAATTAATAGCTGCTAACACATGAAGGGCTTGTCTTGGCTCTCAGAGTATATAAAAAAAAAGCAGCATGTCACAGAGCTCTGTGTACACTGTTTCTTGTCTACTGCCATTAAAAATAATCACTGTGGCTATAACCTGAAAGGTTTGTTATTTCTGGTACAAGTGGACACACCAACACCTGCAATTTCTTACCCAAAGAATCTCCATGCATAGTGTATTGTCTATGATTTTTTTTTAAAAGGAATTCAATGGGTTTCTTTATTAAAATGAATGGCTATTGATACTTGTTACTTACCTAGCATTTCCAAAGAGATTTTTCAAATGAACAAAAATGAAATTATACTTTTGGCAACTACTTATTAATTTAGGCTAGCCATAGTGAAAGCTAGTCCTTCCCCAAGGAGATGTTAAAACTATTTTGGAGGGCTAACATTACCTATGAGCCAGTATGCAGAACAGTGTTTCTATAACCCATTTTCCAGTGCTAAAAGAGTTTGTCCTTTTGGTGTAGTGGAGAGACTGCATAAACTTGGAGTGGAAATTGGGGAAGAACTTCCCACCTCTTGCCGTATTAAATACTAAACTAATAAAGGGAATTTTTAAATCTGTTTCTTAACAGATCAGTATTCTTGTAACCAACAACGACTCTTGTGGTTCTAAATTTGGTGAATTTTCCTTACAAATGTCGTTGTTGCTTGTATTTGATAATCCCATTCCCAAACTGGACCCATCTGCACACTGCAGCCTCACAGACCGATGCAGTTGGGTTGTGTACAGTTCAAACAGTAGCTGGACAAAAGAGCCTGGAAACCCTGTAACCAATTAAATGTGGTGCCAGTTCAAAACCAGTTTTGCACTGACTTGGTTGCCTGCAGGAGCGGGGACCAGGACCTAGAGCTGAGGAGATCCCTTCTAAAGCTGGCCAAGGAGGATATAGGGAGAGCAAAGACAGCAGCTGGTGAATCCTTGGGATGGTGGCACTGTCGGACTGGTGGGCGTTTGCCTCACCACATTGCTAAAGTCCCTAACATTGTACTGGCCCTGTGGAGTGGGCAGTACTGTGAGTTTTGGGCAGAGTGGGCATTACTGTGAGTTTTGGGCAGAGTGGGCAGTACTGTGAGTTTTGGGCAGAGTGGGCATTACTGTGAGTTTTGGGCAGTGTCTTCCTTGTGTTGTTTAGTCTCAGTGCTGAGATTGTTGTGGACTGCAGCAGCTCTGGTTATAGTGATACAGGGAGTGCAGGCCGGAGGGCACAGTGAGCTGCTGCTGCTGATACAGTCTAAGGAAAAGGAACGGCTACTCTCAAACTTGGAAAGCAAAGCTGTGCTGAAATTCAGTTTTGACTCTAAGAGTTGGAGCTCGTGGGAAGACTTCTGTTGCCTCACCAACCATTTGGTTTTGCAGCAGCAGCAGCAGCTCTGCTGTGGAAGCGTGCGCAGAGGCCAAGGCATACGGCATGGCCTTCGCTGGCTGCCAGGGGCACCATTCCTCCCAACCTGCACTACTTGCAAGTGCCAGCAGTGCGAGTGGGGCAGGCTGTGTGTCATCCACCCACTCTTCCCTGAGCTCTTCTCTGTACACAGCCCCACGGATGCTATTGTTAGGCATGAACGGTAATTGCTGGTATTTCAAGGCTCCTACCTTCTTATTGCTAAAGCCTGTAACAATAATCACAGCCTATATTCCCCATCTCTCAGCATCAAGGAAACAAGATATGATCATAGGCAGTGTGCTAATGTAATTGTAGTATATAGAATATGAGCTTTTTCTGTGTAAACAGAGGCCTGGCCACATCCTATGATAGCTCTTCCCGCATTCCGCACGCGGGCTGTTCCTCGGCTCACCGCTCAAGTCCCCATTATAGATACATCCACCCTTGTCATAACACCACCTCTGAAACACTCACACCGTTTGGTCCTGCTGCATAATGGTTAGAGGGTGGAATATTAAATGGAAAAAGGCTGTTTAAGTAATGTCAGCAGCCTGACTAATTTCACAAAAGGAAGGAAATTCAAAGTTAAGGCTATGGTATATTCTTATCTAGATGCCTGAAGATTTCTGTGCATGACAATATGCCCCTAAAATTCAGAGCTGTCCTTTATGTCTTTAATTTCTCCCATTGTGTCGCTCCTTTTTTTTTATTAAACATCAAAGTGAATTCACAACAGAGAGTCAGCCTAGAATTTAATCCTCTAAATACCTTGAAAATAGAGGTTTAGACTAGAAGTACCAATATATACCCTTAAAACTTCAGTGTAATATAAAAGAGATTCTAATCACAACAGATCATTACAAAGAAGAGTAAACCACTTTAAAAAAAATTAAGTGTCTTAAATATAATAAAAAGGAATAATTAAGAATTAAACAGGAAGCTGCTATTCTGACAATTTAATGATGCTGAATTGGACTGAAAGAATTGGCTTTGCCACTAAAAGGCAGTGAAAATCTGATAATTTCAAAATGGCACTAAGATCAGATCAAGTGGGTTTTTTTGAAATCAAATGCAGCAGAACGAGAAAGAAATGGTAGAATTCACCTTAGAAGAACCTTGGAGTGTTTTGGATTCCTACCACTCCCTGGGGCTGAATATCTTGTTTTATCAGACCTGCTTAACATGGATAGACCAGGGTCCTCCTGGGAATTTACTACCATGTGGAACATGTGGAAAGTAATGTGGCAGTCCTAACTGCCAAATAGAATAATAAAACACAGCTGTTCTTTCATTCCTATTTCCTAAAAAAAAAAAAAAAAAAAAAAGCCAAAACAAGTCAACCCAAACCAACCCAACCTCACAATTTATGTAACAGTATCTGAGACATTACAGCTGATTACACTAGGAGTTTTCCACTGTGTGCAACATGCAAATGAAAGTCAAGTAGACAATCTGCTTTGGGTTTCTGTATGTAAGAACAGAGATATGCATCTAAATGTTTAAAAGCAAGCAAGCTAATCTTACAAAATGCTCACAGCAACTGTACACCTGATTTACACATGCACTTACCATGACTCTGTGAATTATGGCCATTTATTTATTGATACTAATTTTCTGAGCATAACTAGGTGCACTATGACAAGCATTAATAGGTTGCATCATTAGATTTTTAATTACTCAGGAGTAGGTTGGTGTTTTCTACCTGAGAACCTTAGGAAGCAAACTTGGCAAATTGCTATTATGTGTATTGCAACACAGAAAGATGTAATTAATAACAATTGGTATGCACTTTTATTGTAAAAGTAAATTCAAGAAGGTGAGATAATTTGTTACAAGATCTCATCTCTACAGTGAGCAAATACCCGTTTTGGGCATCATCAGTATATTACTGGAACACAAAGGCAAAGCTTTAAAACACAGAAATAAAGCTTTAAAACCCATAAGCAATTAGAACACAGAGTAGTTAACAATTATGTTTTCCATCCTTGTATGTTCTCCTGAAGCACGTGTGACATCTTCTGTGTTGATTTCCTCTGCACTGTTTTTAATATGTTAAATGTCACACGTGCCACAGAAAGTGTTTTGATCCTGTTCTCTTGCAGCCCTCTGAATTAAGTGATCATCGTATGTTCAAACATTATGGACTAAAATATCAGCTATTATTATCGAGTGCGATGGGTCCTTTTATATCGGTGGCCCATAGCTCAGACTATTTCCAGATGTGCAGGACTCACAGGCGCCTTGTCACTCGTTCAAACCGTACGTGAAGCAAACCCAAAGCCCAAAGCCCACCCCCGACCCCAATCCCAGGCTGCAGCCGCGGTCCGTGGCAGGCTCCCGCCCGCGTCCCCACTCCTGGGGTTCTGCTGCCATCCTGTGGCAGCCGGGCTGCCGGCGCCCGCCGCTCCCCGCCTCCTGGGCGGCTGCCGGGGTCCCACAGCGGGAGCCTTCTTCCCCTCCTTCCGGCAAGGGAGGCCGTCACCTGCTGCCTCCGCTGCTCTTACCAGTCTTGGGTTGATTTCTGCTTGATAAAGCGCAGAGATAAATAGTATAAAAGCAGGAAGCTGCAAATGATGCCAGTGAGGACAAGGTAGCTCACATAGAGAGGGTGGGAGTCCAGGTCCAGAGCCTGAGTGACCTGTAGTGACCAATAACACAAAATTAGGAAAAACCACAATTTTTCTGTGCTGGATCTGTGAAGTGTGTTTTATGTGTAAGCTTCCCTGGCCCCTTCTACCTTCCCCTGTTTTCCAGCTTGGCTGTAGCTTCCAGGGTGGTTTGATAGAGGGTTGCAGCTACACTATTCCTATTTCAGAATAACACAGTTCAGCTTCTAAACAATTCCAGCAAAGTGCATAGTTGGGGCTGGTGTAGGAAAGAGTTGCCCTTTATTATTTTGTTTTTTCTCTTCAACTAAAAGAAAGGCATAGAAGGAATGATAGCTGTAGGGCCATCTTCAGGAACAAATTTACAACCAAGTGTAACTCAGCTTCAAGTGTTGATGTGGCTATTGCTGAATTTGAGGCCTACACCATCTATTTAAATATGACAGGCATATAAATAGTGTTCCAATTGCTTATCAATGTGTGCAACAATTTTTATTACCGACTTACAAGTTTCCCTGGTATTTGATAAGTAATGTTTCGATCGGTCATTTCATATGTCATGTCAGTGAACTGAACTTGCATCATTCCTTGAAAATTCCATCTGAGAAAAGAGATTTTTGAAACCCAAAAAGGAACTGAAAAAGAAAATGACAGAAATTCATACACACACACAAAACTTGAGACCTCGAATACTGCTGTGCTGCTGCCAAATACAGCAGGTTTGTCTCACTTCTTGACAGCCAGAGGCTGTAAACATGTGACAGTTTATTATTGGACAAAATGGCAGATATACTTTACATAGTTACGTGGAGATGGAAAGTCAGGAGTTAGCTAATATCCTTATCCATCAAACTCCCCCTGTCAATTAAGTCTTCCTGGAGGCTCCATCTTTGTCTTTTGAATACAATTCTTTTTACTGAAGCATTTAGCAACCACGTAGGAAACTAGCCTTTCACTAGTGCTTTTTTGACCAAATTTCTTGTTGCCTCGTTTTCAGATGGAGAAACTGATGTAAAATGGATGACCTGACTGCACTGTCACCATCCGAGAAGGTAATTACAAAGGTAAGAATAAAGCTGACTCTTCCTGCACAGGACACGCTGTCATTGATGAAAGCCATTGATGTTTCAGTTTGGAGGGAGGGTGGGAGCTTTGTCTTACCTGTCCAGAGGCTGTTCAGGCTTATCACAAAACCACCACTCAGGTAGAATGATGTGAAGAGGACATTGCCGAGGAAGGCCGAGAGCTGTAACGTCGGCAGCAGAGCTGCCACCCAAAGTGCCATGGCACGGGCACTGTAAACAGCCAACCACAGTAACAGGAAGTTCAGCAGGAAATGTTCTGGCTCAGGAACAAGGTTTGCCAGCCAGTAGATGGGAATCCCATAAATTATAACAAAAATGCAGTGTTCTGGGAGCTCTCCCAAAATCTGTTTGGGAAGATGAAAAAGAAAACTTTAAAAAAAGATAAAAAGGTGAATGATAATTACAAAATTACGTGAGATGTGCCTTAGTGTACTCATGGACTGTTTATAAAAGCTATAGGAAATACTCCTTTAGAATGCAGTCATCTCCCTGTTAGGGCTTGCCAGTGACAAGCAAAACCAATCCACAACAGAAACAAATCCGTGCTAATTTTTCTCCGTTTGTGACAATGCCTAAAACTAATTGTTACAGATTAAGAGTTTTGGGAGCTTCTAAGAACATAATACACTTTTGCTGTGAACTGGTGTGCTTGATAACAGTAATACTGTTACTGACTCATGGCAACTGAATGTTTTGTCCCAATTTAGTTGAAACTAGTGTGAGATCAAATTTGAGACAAATTTGGCTGTTGGTCCCTTCACCTTGTCTCAAAGGCAGTCCAGGTAGCAACTTGATTAATGGCAAAACAAAAGCATAACTGGGATTTTCTCAAATATCTAAAGAGATATATAGAGAGTATTAGTTGTTCCAAAGAGGGTTGCTACTATCTTCTAATACTAAGGTTGTAACAAATTACATCGATTTCTCTGTGAATAATGTGCAATCTTTGTGACACAATGCAAAGAATTTTTTTCTCTGGCAACCACTAATAAGCATTTAAAATCTTGTGCAGAAATGGAAACCTAAATTACAGATGCCATGGCAGGCAGAACTCGTCTAACATCACAAAAGAGGGATTATTCAAAACCCATGTGAAAAAGAGAATGTCTTTTCTAAAAAGTTCTAAATTTAATTCTAGAAACTCTGGCTCTTTGTGCACGTAATAAATTTTTTAGCTCAGACCAATACGGACCCAAACAACTACTGGAAATATCACAGCATTTTGTCATTTCTGTTTTACCTCTGCTTTAGCATTTGATACGAATGTTTTGTTTTACAGATCAAGATATGTATGCAAACTTTCAGAGATGCTGCAGCAAATTAAATATGCAGGTATGTGAAATTGTCTAAACCTGGAAATCTGGGTCTGAGATTTCTCACGTTTTGGCCAAAGAACCCAGTGAAAAGTTCTTCTTTGGCTTTTCTGTTGTAGGATCTCAGCCATGACTCATGGCACAGTTCTAAACTAGTGTGAGGCTTAATCTATTAATACTAAGAAAGCGAGACTGATAGCCTTAGCTGGCAGATACAAAAGAACAAAGTCTGATATGAATGTGATTATTTATACAACAAGGCTTTGGTTTGCTTGTGTTTTTTAATGTTCAAGACATTTGCTTGTGTTTTTTAATGTTCAAGCTGTTTGTATCTCCTGGCAACAAAACCAATTACCTTAGCAAAGAAATATGGGCTAACAGAGTACATTCCACCTTCCAAGTCATGATAAAGCATTGCTCTTTCTGAATGACCTGCAGGGTAGGAACAAACACACTGGGTTGTATTAATAAGTTTATTTTTTTCGTAGATTTGAGAATTTTTTTATTTTGATTCCTTATAGCATTTACAAGAAGACTGTCACTTACATTTGGCAATAACATCCAAAATTATTGTGAATGGGATTAGGGCACCTATCATGTACAGCAGTGCTGTTGTGTCACGAATAGAAAGTCCATTTTTTTCATGGCCATAGTACAAAAATCCAATTAGTAATGACATAAGAAGGGCTTCAAATCCATGGATTAATAATGTTGAAAGATCTCTGAAGTCATTGGAGACCTGACGACTAGGAAAACAGCAATATTGATTGTAAGATATAATACTTACTAATGCCAGTTATATTCAGACACATAGCCCCAAACAGTGTTAAAATCACTTCTTGGAACTTGCTGGCTTTGGCTAGGACAGGAGTTGGCTCCCTGTTTCTGTAAAGGATTTTACCTATCAAACCTATGAAGCACCTGTAGCCACCAAGTATTTCAGGTCTAAAATGCTGAAAGCCTGAAGGAAGACAATTGGTGTGGGACATTCTGTGACTCTTTCTGATTATTTTAAATACAAATGGGCATGATACTTAACTGTTTATGCTGAAGATAAGATTACCTTAATAATATAGTGAACTGCTTTAAGGCTCCTGGTAATTGATCACTTAAATGGTGAGGCATATTGATAACCTCTTCTGAATTCCTGCCCAAAAGAAAAAGAGGAAAAAAAATTAAATTAGCACAAGGTGTAGCTATTATTCCAGATCTTCTGTATGACACTCTTTTCTTTACCTCTGCTTGATTCCTGTGGTCTCAGTGTTGGCTCCTGCAGTAGCTTTCCATAAGAAATCATCAAAATGTTTGACCTTTTCTACGAACAAGTTGGCAAGAGCATTTGCTCTTTTTCGGCTTTCCATCTCCTTTTCTGCAGTCTGTTTATCGACACTGGTCAAGTCAACTGCAAGACATTACTTGATGTGAGTCCATGTGCTATGGAAGAAATAACTTTATGATGTGTTTAGAGTCAGGGATTTCATTGGGAGCAAACAGTCCAACCTGTGTGCATTCATTAACTTACAACAGTTAAAACTATCAGTTATTTTAGGTAATTAGAGATGAACAGATTGTTAATGTGTATGTTTCTTACCTAGTCACTCAATGAATCACTGAGACATTATGTAATTGCTTATTATAGCATTATAAACTACTATTTCAGATTTTTATAAATTTCATAGCACCTTGAGAGCAGTGCTGAGAAAAAATAGTTTGAATTTTCTTTCTAGCATGTAGGCATTTACAATCTTTTATGTGACTTTGCCTTAAATCACATTTTTTCTTTATCTGCAAAATTATAGTTAGTGTCTTAGATGTATCTTACAGAGGTGCCATAAACTTTATCTGATACTGAGAAAGTCCAAAAGGAATATTATCTAAGGACAACATAGTCATACCAATAATAGTTGACTTAGCTTTTTTTTTTTTTAAAATCTAAACTTACAGTAGTATTTTCCCATGCTGACCTTTGCTGTAGATTGACAATATCTGATGTTTTAGAGATGCTTTCTGAGAGAACTGTCACTGCACATTTCCTTGCACTGGGCTGATCATGTCTGTTCAGCCACTCTTAGGAGGACTCCATCAGAAATTCTTTGCCTTCCCTTCTGCCCTGGTCACCTGTTTCTCTGTCAGACACACAGCCAGCATCTGTGTGTTTCCATCAGGTGCTCCCTCTTGCTGTGGATGCTCTGCCATCCTGTCCTATTTCCACCTTCCTGCTGCCCATATTTCCTTTCTTTTCCTGTGGGTACTGACTCAGTGCATACCATTCAATGATCTTCCATCTGTGTCTCTGCCCTCCACACCTCCATGTCCCAGAGGGGTGTCTCTGTAACCACAGGCTGTAGCTACAGGTTTCCCCAGGACTGCCTCTTGTTCTCCATTCCCATACAGGGGTGCTGCAAGCCTTCCCTGAGGCTGTGCTTGGCTGAGGACTGCTCTGAACCCTGATGGTGACAAAGGTCTTTTGTGGGGTTTGACACCAAGGTTAAATTCTGTTTATCTCTGCGCAGCTGGCACTGCCTGCCACAGAGGCACAGCTGAAGAGATTACTCCAGGGCATTATGGTTGTCTGAGGTCTGTATCAGGTTTTCTGGCCAACTTGAGTGCAAAGACCTAAGGGCTGGAACTGAACCAGCCTCTGTTAAGAGATTCCTGCCATTAGATTAACAGGGGCAGATTCCCTTTCCACATTGCAAAAACCGGAAGATGAATGGATTTGAAACCATGTAAACTTTCTTTGAGGAGTAAAAAGATTGCTGATTTGGATTAGAATTTTCTCCCTTTCAGTGTGCTCCCTAGGGCAGCACTCCTTTTTCCCAGTACTTGTTCCAGGTTTGTCTCAGACTAGAAGCTAGCTTCTGGGAAACAAACTTCTAAATTTTCTTAATTGAGAAATCAGAGAACTGTCTACAGAAAGCAGTTTATCAGTTTATCTCTTTCTTTCCCAGAGAAGAAGTTGCAATCAGCTAAGACATGGGGATAAGTGTGCTAAACATGTCAATAAATTACTGCACTGTTAGAAGGAGCATTTTTTNCAAATTACTGCATCTGGCACTGTTAGAAGGAGCATTTTTTAAATTAGTTTTGTCTGTACCTCTTGTTTTTGCTACATTTCCTGTACTGACAAATAAGGATCCTATTAAAAAGTGAACTTGCTGCAATATTGACTGGAGTTAGTTACAAGGAATTTCTAACACAGTCACGGTCAGTAAAAATCAACATTACCTAGCCACTTAGGAAAGCAAATGATTTCCAGTAACCCTTTTTGCATGACAGTGCTTGATACTGACCGTAGAAATCCGCAGGATTGCTGTACCTTGGGCAGGGATAGCCTAGTTCTGTGAAATATTGGACCATGTCTTTAGCTGTTCCACAGTAGGCAGTGAGTCCAGAGGTCATCAGAAGAACCAAATCAAACAGTTGGAAGATATCTGACCGGGGCTGATGAAGTGAAAGGAGAACCAATCTGTTTCCTCTGGCCAGTCTGGATAATGTTATCACAAGGTTATGTGCAGTAAAACTGTCCAGTCCAGATGTGGGTTCATCAAGTATGAGTATTCCTGCCAAAGACAGTAAGTTTAGCTGTGGAAAGCAGCATGCTTGGTTTGGAAAATACGTTTCAAGTGAAATGGTGCTAGTGCATGAAATTTCACTCATTATTTTTAAATTTAAAGAAAATAATAATTTTGTTTCACTTCAGTACATCTATTCCTGAGCATCATTTCTTACAAAAGCAAAAACCTGCTTTCCCCATAACTACAAAAATATAACCTTATACAAGCAAAAAGTTTTCAAATCCATTTCTTAGGGAAAAAGCTGATGGGGAGTCTTGTTCAACAAAAGGCTCAGTCAAGGTTAGTAGTGCTTTTGATATATATATATCAGAGAGGGGATTCAATCCAGCAAAATCAGCTGTGGATTTAGCCTCATGTTTTGCTCCTACTGAAGACAGTGGAAGTTTCTATTTCACCTGCAACATGAAGCCATGTCAGTGAGTTGCACAAGACTGCAATGACAGACTATACAGCGAAGAACATTACCTTTCCTGTTAATACTGCACATGTGAATAGGGGCTATGTCAGAGGAAAGGAAAACAATATCCATGTTAAAAGAAGCCAAAGTAACTTGTGGCATGATAAAACCCAAACCTTATACTGATATGCACAAACCACAGCACTGCTGTGAGAGTAACTTCAAGCAACTTTGAGTAATCTTGGTGGTGGTGGTGGTTTTAGAGAGTGGTAGGTGAAGGCTCCTGGGGGCTCTGCCTTGGTCTGTCTCCGCTTTTCCACTGGCAAAGGTGACTGAACCAGAAGTGTGTCAGCTGCTGAAACACTCTGTTTACAGAATTACTCCTGTAATAATTACAGTATTATCTGTTATCAGCACTGATTGCAATTGAAGCAAATGGACCAGCAGCAGCCACTAACTGTGCTGTGGAGAGGCAGCCTCTGGCAGAGGGTGGTGCAAGGCCTGTTAAGTGTCCCGAGTATGAACTCCTACCACTGCCCTAGGGGCAACTGAGTGTGTGGCTCTTCCCTGAAAGCTTCCATCTCCATGCAGTGCCCCGTTATGCCCGAGTGCTGTGTGGTGGGCCCCAGGAAGGTGTGAGTTGTGCTCACCCGGGTTCCAGAGCAGCTGCACGCCGATGCTCACCCTGCGCCTCTCTCCCCCGGAGACGCCGCGCAGGTACTCGTTGCCCACCCTGGTGTTGGCGCACTGCCGCAGGCGGAGCTCAGCGATCACATCTTCCACCTGCGGGGATGCGAGGGTGACAGGCGTCAAGCAACAGTTCATTTGCACATTCGTGCATAGATGAAACTAGACTGATGTGGTTAAAAGTCATCTGGATGCTTCAGTGCTAGAGGCACTCGAAAACAAATCTTGATTTTAGAGGTAACATTAAAAAAGACTCAGCAGTCAAAAATTGAGTTCGTCTTTCAGCCTCTCTAATGCTTTCTCTAGATTGTCATTTTTTATGAGCTTTGGAACAATTGCTGGTTTCTGTCTTGAAAGATGAAAAAGGTTTATAATTCATAATCTACATAAAAAAATGCTAGATTAGCTGTTCTGACTCCAAACACGCAGGATCTCTTGGATAATTCCTGTCAGACACATTTTTGACAACTTTATTTTTTCCCCAACAGCTTAATTACCCTTTTTTTCCTTTGTGAGTCTGAAAAAAACTTTGGAAGGCGCAGTTTGGCAACGAACAATAGTGTTTCTCTGACAGTCAGGTGGGGGAGCAGTCGGTCATCCTGCCTCACGTGTGCTATGCATTTCCTAACAAGCTGGGGAGTGCTGGGTTTGTTGTTGATCATGACTTGACCAGACTTGATTTTGCCTCCATGATCCCGGCAGGTTATCACATCAAGCAAGGATGTCTTTCCACCAGCTAGAAAAATAAAAATTGAAAATTAATTTCCAAGGGATGGTTTTGAAAAGTGATCTTGTCACAGACAGAGATGTTAAAGAAAAAAAATGCTTCCCCAGCCCTTCCTGAAGTTTTCCCAAAGTCACAGAGACAGGATGATCTTCAAAGAAAATTATCTGACTATAAGCTCCTGCTCAGGAGATCTCTCCTCTCTGGAATGGAATATGTGGTTTGAACCCTTATAATTTCTCAGCAGAATTGGGTAGTTGGGCTTTGAGGAAAGCTTCATGAACACAAGAAGTGTCTCTTATCTCTTTGGTAAACTCTCTTTCACTTTTGAAACAGAGGTGAAAGATGGTCCTGCCCTGGCTGCAGGGCTGGCACCCAAATGCTCAGCAAGAGCTTTCTTTGTGGAGGGATTTGTGAATTGTGTCAGAAACAGCAGCTGGATAAGCTGAATGACTAAGGCATTGAATGATTATACAGACAATAAGAACATTAATCATGATTGAAATAAAAATTATTTTGACTTAAATTAGACAAAAAGTCATTTAAATAATTAAGAAAAACTGGCTCATACTCAGAGGTAAGAAAAGTAAAACAATGAAAACAAAACCTGATTTGGAGTTAAACAGCAAATGACTTTTTCCTTTTTGTTGTATGATTCTGTATGTAAACACACAGAACTCTCTTATGATTAGATGTCATTTATTTCTAGTCTCCCTGTTGAAAGATTAACTCCGCACTTGGTTCTTAATACATACATCTTAAAAAAGAAACCCATCCATCTGTAAACCACGTATTGCTCTGTTTAAGAGTGACATATTGATTGCCATTGACAATGTGAAACCATCAGCAGTTTAATCCATTTTACTAAGGCATTTGATGAAATAGATGATAAACAGCTTTTGAAAATAGTTTGACTAGTTTGCTGAAAGGGGTTTGTGCTCAGTGTGTGTTGCCTTACAAAGGTGCTATATCTATAACTCAGTATGTTATTTCATCACAAAGCTTTTTCTTTTATTATCAGGAGAATCTCTAAGGTAAGCTTCACTTACATTAAGGATATGTTCTAAGGAAGAATTCCCATGGCAATAGGGAAGAAAACGCTCCTTTTTAAGGAGTAAAGTTAAAACTTCTTTGGTAAATATGCCTTTCCTTTGAGAGAGAGCATCTTCACTGAATCACTGAGCTAACCTGATGTAAGACTCTAGTGGAGACACAGCATGGGGGTTTTTACCTCCCAAGTATGGCACTTTTTACTTCAGTTTAAAGGTCTTGTGTCTAATTCTTGTCCCCCTTGACCAGTCCCACCAGAGAATGGAAGGAGAAAACCAACCCCCAGTGTAATAAAGCAGTAACACCAGACAGAATAGGAACTCTCTTTTCTTCTCGGTAAGTTTCTATTAATTAATGCAAATGCAATATTTTATCCTGTTAGAATTGGTTCAGTCCAAATGGAATTCCTTATGGTTATGAAAGTTGGCACTGATCTTTCTTATGGCATCTGGCCTCATTTGTTTGCCATCTGAGTATGGTCTGCAATTGACCTATTTTGAATCTGAGCCATGAAACTGATTCATCTCCAGCAGATCTGGGGCTGCAAGGCCACACTTGTAATATCTCACTACATCTCAGGAAACAGAATGCAAGTGTGTGCAGGGCATAACAAAATCAGGTTTGAAAATAAATTTGAATTTTTTACCCTCCCAGTATTTTCTTTGTTTCCTTGTTCATCATGTCACTTAAAGAACGTATTTTAGTGACACATCCAATAGTTTTTTCTCAGCTAGATTTTGACATCATAAAGACTGCAGAGTGTTGCTCTTGATTTTGTACATTTTATCTGAGAGCTGATCATATAATGAAATGTGGTTGCTCTTACCAGTGCTTCCTATAATTGCAAGCATCTGACCACTTCGCACTTTTAGATTCAGATTTTGGATTACTGACATGTGGGAACGGGGATCCAATTTCCAGGTCCAGGGCATTTTCATCTGAGCAAGGTTCTCATACCAGGGAATTTGGGATGCTGTGTTAACCTAACAAAGAAGGAAACAAGTCCCTTCAATTCAAGCAATAAACTATTTAACCACAAATACCTTCAAAGTTACAATGTTACAAGCAAAACATATATTGAAATATTATTGTTCATCTTCAGAAATACACAGAAGGAAGTTCTTTTGCAGCCACCTATGCTTTTGTGCCTTGCTTCTTGTTCTGTTAATCACTAAAGCTCTCTCTGCCCTGTGTTGCTTCTGGTAATTTATTACTATTGTAAATTTTAAATGTTTCAGACTTTAAATATAATTAGAAATTCAACAAAACTGAAAATTTTGAAATCTTATTCAGATGCCATGGTGAGAAGGAGATGAAATATTTGACTGGTTCATTGAAATCCCCCTTGTTAGTCATCTTCTCTTTATCCCCTTCCACATACTCGTTCTTGCCGGCAAGGGCTCCTTTCATCCCTAGCTGAATAGAAAGTCCCTCTGCTCCTGCCCTCAGAGGAGTAATTTGCTCAAGACTGAAACAAAGCAGGGCCTAGAAACAGATCTTTCTTCCTGCCTTATCCCTTAACTTTACTGGATGTGTTTACAATACAGGGGTTAGTCTGCTGTCAGTATTGCAGCCAAGAGTGTGATTCTGTTCACAAACTGACTGTGCAACAGTTGTGTGAACTTTTTCAGCTTTATTGGGCTTTTTAAATGGCCTGGGTATAGAAACAGGCATTGCTGGATATGCTTCCTGCTGAAGGGAGGTGTATAAAGGACAATTTTTACCTGGTAGGTGAGTTCTTTGACCTCCAGAACATTTGATTTTCCACTGTATGTGAAATAAAGACTGTTATCTTCTTCAGAGTGAAAAATAGTATCCTGGGTCTTGGTCTGGAAAAGTTGTTAGGTGGATTACAACAGTTAATTACAATAACTAAAGTGCTGCTACAATCTGAGTTCAGAAAAGATGAAGCACAAAGGGAAATGTATTTATGGGATGTAACAGTATTATTGATGGGTTACTGTAGTGCAAAAGTCTGAAGGGTTAAAATGAGTTATCACTTATCTGTTAGTCAGTGTGAAGTGTACTTTGTTCTAGTGACGTGTGAGGGCCAAACATGCTGTGCTATGCTTTTCTAGTTGCTTTCAGATTAAAAGGAAAAACTTTAAAATGGAGATAAACGTCATGTCACTACGAAGAGATTAGACTTTTTTTGAGGAAAAAAGATGTACTACTTCAGCAGTATTAATCTACTGAATCAAAATGGTGCATATTGTAATTGATGCATTTTGGCAGCTGAAAATGACAGTTCACTGGAAGTATGTGCATTATTGAATTCCATGTGGACTTTTAAACTTGGAGGCTTTATGAACAAATACAACAGCCACTAGTGCAGTCTCTTTCTTCTGTTTTTTAAATACACCATTTATCAGCTGGAACTTAATGTTCTGAGATATCAGTTAAAATAACAAGAGTCTACTTGGCCCTTTTGCATACAGCTGCAATTATGAAGTCCTAGCCGAGGCAGCTTTCTGGCTTGGGTCTAGCTCTGTGTGCGTGCCTGCAGTTTTCCTTCCAGCCAGCCATATCTCTCCCACAGCTCTGTGCTTTTCCTACTTTTTAGACTCATACCCTAGCCAAGGCAAACGTACCTGTTCCCTGTGTACCAGACCCTATCCATTCCTGTGGTATCTTTGGCAGAGGATGACCACGATCTTTGCGTGCACCTCCTGCCCTCGCAGCAAACAAGGCTGATTAATTTTTTTAGTCTAGATACGCAGCAGAAAGCAACATCACACCAAGCAGCCTGAAAAGCCACAGGAAAGCCCTCTAAAGTGCCCTTGCTGCCAAAGCACTCTGAGCCCTTCCTTACACTGAACCTAATTTTTAAAAACAGGTGCTCCCCAGCAAATGTGGGGATCCAGTCTGAAGGCATTTCCTGGGAAAGCCAGTCCAGGATATGCTCAGGGGCTTTCTCCTCCATCCACACATTTGGAGAGCCTCTCTCAGCTCCACCATGGTGGCACCTCAGCAGGGCTTGCATGGCACCAGCCTTATGCCCAGCGTGCTCGGGCGGGGGATGTGGATGCTGTCTGCTCCCGGTTTGAGAGCGGGAGGAGCTCAGGGCTCACTGGCTGTGACAGCCCGCTGGGCAGGGTGGCTGCCTGCTTCCCCCGGCTCCTGGCCAGTGCTATAGCTGCGGGATAGCTGAGCCCCTCGGGCCCCTTCCCACTCCACGCGGCTCGCACTCGCAGCCAAGCCCTCGCACATCACCTGCCTCCAGCTGGCATCGTCCAGAGAGACGTTTTCAGTAGTTTCCGTCATGGTGGTGGTGGTCGTGGTGGAAGGTCTGGCTCCCTGCAGTGGTTTGACTATCGTCTCTGTGAAAGCTGTGGAACTCCTTCTCCTCTTGGTTTGGAACGCAGTCCTTTCCAGGCACCCTTACCGCAGCACCATTACTCCTGGCGCGCTCTGTCTCTGCAGCTGGCATGACCCCGTGGGCAGGGAAATACTCCCCACCTCTAGGACACTAATAGCTCAGGGTAAAGGTACATCAGATAGCGGCTTCAGCTAATCACTGATCAGTTGTTCTCTGGAAGAAGAAAGAACAGGGAGCCCCTCTGTTTTCTTTGAGGTGGCAAGTGCCCGGGGCAGCGACCTGCTCTGACCCGGGACAGCGGGAGCTGCCCCTGCGCGGAGCCGGGGGAGGCATGGTGGTGACGGCAGTGGTAGTGGTAGTGGCAGTGCCAGGCACCCGGCCAGCAGCGTGAGGGACCCAGGGAGGCTGCGGAGCCCCGGCACCCGAGGATGTCGGGCAAAGCGTCTCCCACCCTGGCGAAGAGCGGCAGCACCGGGCACACAGGCGAGGGGGAGGCTGTGGGGCAGCTCCCCGACCGCATCAGCGTCCAGGGCGTCTCGTACACCATCAGGTAGGGCTGGGAGGGCGGTGTGGAGGGTCCCAGCTCCGGCGCCAGCGGCTGCGGGAGCGGGGCTGGCGCTGCGGGCTGCGGGTTTGGTCGCAGCCCAGCACGGCAGGAGCGATGGTGCCAGGCCCCCCTCATGGCGCCGGGCCCTCCGCCTCAGGGCAGCCTCACCGCGTCCCCTTCACGCGTCTCTGAGGGACGTGCCTTAGAGGAGATTTCCAAACCTTGTGCCCTTTCCCACTGCCTTTCTTGCTGCTGCCAGAGGAATAACACAAGGCCCTAAGGAAAGGGACAGGTGGATTAATCACTGGCAAACATCAGCAGCAAATAAAGCCACAGTTCATGGTTGTTCTTTTGGTTGTAGTCCAAAAGGCTCTTAGCAATCATTCTGAAATATGTGCTCAGATGTCGTTTTAGCTCCCAGGTAATGCCGAAGTTGAAGCCTTAGGGAGGGGAAAGGGTAAGGGGGGAAATACTTTTATTTTTATTTTTCCATATATTGAAGTCCTTGCAGCTCCCATCCCCCATACAAGTAGCTATGAACCATTCACTTGCTTTATGCAAAATTTTTACAGATTCTCTCTCTAATATTTTTATTGATGTTTGTTTTCCAAGAGAGCGTGTTGGCCCATGGTGGAACTTTTCTTTATATTGTAAAAAATGGACGCGGCAAATACTTAAGGATGTTTCATTTCACATAGAAAGTGGCCAGATTATGGGGATTTTAGGAAATTCTGGTAAGTTGCTCCACTACTTTAAAATAAGTAAAATCACAGTTAATATGGGTGACTTCCAAAGTGACACGAATGTGACAGAGGTCTGTGTTTTAAATAATGAAATTGTGGCTGATTGTAACTTCTGCTTTGTAAAGCTGGTGCTTGGTTTTCAGAGCTCAGTCTTCTGTCATCTAACTAACAATTACAACTTCAATAACAGACAAGGTTACTTCAAAACTCAAATATTTCACTGCAAAGTGTGAATTTTTTATGAATTAAATGCTAATTTGCATTCTAGGTTTCCCATTTACTTTCCCTTAATTAGCTGCCTTTTCAGGGCCTATTTAAAAGTTATTGAGACAAAATCCAACGTTGTACTTTTTGTATGTGTCCATCCAACTCAGGCTACCACTCCTGGAATCATAAAATTCATCTCAGCGCATGATTAATTTCTTTTATTTGAAAGGATCTGGGAAAACAACACTTCTGGATGCAATATCAGGAAGACTGGGACATAAAGACAACTTTGTTGGTGAAGTCTATGTGAATGGATGTCAGCTGAAGAGGGAACAGTTCAGAGATTGCTTCTCTTATGTGCCACAGGTTAATTTCTACATTTATTTTTTGTGTACTGTGCTTCCTTTTGTGAAAAAAAAAAAAAAAAAAGTAGGTAGTGTAATGGAGTAGTGTAATGTGAATGTGATTTTACTAGTAAATTTGGGGCAAATCAGTTAATAAGCTGTATGAATGATTAAGCTTCCATGAAGAGGGACAAAATTTTAATTACTACAGGACTAAATGCTTCTTCCTTTTCACTTTTTTTTCAGAGTGACACTTTGTTAAGCTTTCTTACCATACAGGAGTCTTTGACCTACACAGCTTTACTAACTCTTAAGAAATGCTCCAGCAACTCCATCAAAAAGAAGGTCTGTATTTTACAGTCTTCTACCAGAAAGTCATACAGGATGTCACGTAATGTTTTCACCAGCAGCACTTTACATCCATGGCCGTGTTTTATATTTATGAGGTTTTGTAATCCTCATTCTGCAAATGGGGAGAGATCCCCCTGCTGAGGAGTAGGACACAAGCTCTCTGGTGGTCCCACCTCTTCAAGGGGCTTGTGGTGCCCCAGGGCATCACCATTATGCTGGGACAAAACCCTCCCACCCGAAGCTCAAGCAGTTACTACTGCAGGAGGTGCTGGTCTTGGTATTCAGGTCAGTTCTCCTTCCCCAGAGGGGAACCTCAGTTCTCTGGGGTATTTAGGGCCATGTGTGCTGGCAAGTTTCATGGACAGCACAACTGATTTTGACACCACTCTGTCTCCTGTAGGACATCTCTCACTAACCACAACAACTCAAAAAAGTGCTGGTCACTAAGCCCCCTACAAGCTAGTTTCTTGATAAAACCTGTGTGTTTCAGATTTATTTAAAGGGCTCTTTTTGAATTCTGTTGAAAGTAAAATTGAATATTCCTGACCAGAGGGTCTTGCTTTCTGCCTTCTCTCTTCCCCAGTCTTTATACTCAGGACTTTATACTTTTCCCAGAACTGATGTGCCTTCCTGCTCCCTGATTTAGGAAGCCAGAGCAGCACATTATGCTCCATACCTTAACTTCTAGTCACGCCTGAACTCTTCATCTCTTAATGTCAAGTGAAGCTAAAATTTACTCATTTCAGAATACATTGAAATAAAATTTTAAAAAATAATAATTTAAATAATAATTTAAAAATAATCACACAGAAATTAGGCCAGATCCCATCCAACTAGAATGGATGCAAGCAGGTTATTGGTAAAGCTGTAACTTAAAATTATGTCTTTTTTTTCCCTGTTTTATACTGCTGCACACAGGTATCTGAGTTGGACTGTGTTTTGTCCTTTGAAATCGTAATTATTTTTCAGGTGGATGCAGTTATGGCTGAGCTGAGTCTCAGCCACATTGCTGACAAAATAATTGGAAGCCGCAATGTCGTAGGAATTTCTGGGGGTGAGAGGCGTCGGGTGTCAGTTGCAGCCCAGCTTTTACAAGATCCCAGTAAGTACCACTGCATGGATTTTCAAAATAAAACAAGGCTGTGTCACTTTGTGCTCCTACCACAGGCCTCCGTAAACCACTTTAAAGTACAAAAGCATTTGCATTCTTTAATTCAGCACAAGCCAGTCTGGTGATGACAGAAAAAAATAAGCAGTAACTGAGGTCTGCCATTGATCTTGTTCGTTGATCTTGGAAGGCAGACAATTTAAAAATCTTAGGGACTGAACCTAGGCTTAGACTTGGATTTATCCATTTTAAGTCTTTCTGGGTTCACTCTTCCCAAATGTTGGTTGTGGCCCATTAATTTATTATTTCTGAGTACATTAGAGCCATACATGTGCAAGCACTGAGCCTTGCAGTGGAGTAGCTGCCCTTGATCTATGTATGCGTGAGTGCCATGTATGTTCCAGAGCCAAAAAAATTCCAGTGAAAGGAAATCAAAGCTGAGTAACTATGGAAGGATTATCCATGGGAAAACTTTTGTCAGTTTTGAGATTCACAAACTTCACACACTTGAACGTGCCAGAATCTCATGGAGTGAATGTACAGCACATATTTATTGGATGCTGGAGTCCTTGTAGCCATGTGGATGTGCTGCAACTGCATATTAGGCAGGAAGGAGCTTAAATAGCACAGTGAGGTACATCCCTGCTACTGGTGACTCTGGGGTGTAGTTGCTGCTTAGGACCTCACTGAACTCTATAGTAAACACTATAGTAATTCTGTATAGATAAAACTAGAGTGAAAACTCTCCTCCCCTCATACCCTGATCAAGGTTAGACTGCCCTCTTCTGTGCTATGTGTCATCTCTATAAAAGTAATGGATTTGGTTATAAGTTTTTCCCTTTCATGTGCAATAAAATAATGAAGAAAAGGCAGTAACATGTGCTTCAATCTGTGGAATTGCATCTGCTGTATTTTAACAATTCTTGGTTTGTTCATAACAAATTCTGTGTGTATATATAAATTTAATTCAAAATATATAACTCCTAGCTAATTTTGTCACTTATCCTTACAATTTTGTACATGCTGGAATTTATCATTATTGTTCTTGGAAGCGGATGTACGCATCAAAACTCTTTTGGTAATTTTGAGATTTCACATGAATTTAGAAAAAGAAGTTTTATGGTCTGAAGTATTTTGTAATGTCCTTATTCCTAGTCATTAAAATGGAACCACTGAAACTAACTAAAACTGAAAGATCTCACAATGGCAATATCTGTGCATTCCCTGTTTTATGTGTGGAACTTCACCTGTAAAGTCATAGCTCTGTTATTTGCCAGATTAGCTTTAAGGGCAGAAGCTAGGCCATTTGCTCCTCATTTACCTGAATTTTAAAGCTACTTCTTGTCATTTGACAGAGGTCATGCTACTTGATGAACCAACGACGGGGCTGGACTGCCTGACTGCAAACCAGCTTGTCTTGTTTCTCTCAGAGCTTGCACACAGAGACAGGATTGTGATTCTTACAATCCATCAGCCTCGCTCAGAACTTTTCAAGGTAGATGTTGCCTACTCACTATTGGCTTTTCCACCTGACCTTTCAGTACTTAGGTTCTTTTCAGGATGGAGGTACAATATCCATTATAGCTGCCTCTTTTCCTTTCCTTTGCATAATTAGAGGCTTCTCTTGAAGTTTGCAACTCTGGCCTTGTCCCAGTCACAAGGCCCTTTGGGACACACATTGCCTTGTGAAAATAGTATGGACTGTGTGCCTAACACTTGTGTTATGCAACTACCCAAACCAAAACCACTGGGAGAAGCCATGACAAGGCATGTGGGTACACCTTGCTTGTGGGGTGGGGCAGTCTGGCCTTGCAGGGTTTGTGCTGGGGAGAGCATTTCTCCCTTCCCATTACTGTTTCTCACTTTGCTCTTATTCACCACCTGCCACATTAATGCAAAACTCCTCTTTCCTGGCTGACTGAATGGAATGTAAATGGTTGTGGAGTCAGAGGGGAGCAACAGTGCTTTTCTGGACTGAAAGCAGCCCTGGTGTCTTGAGAACGTGGATTGATCATAGCTGGTGGGAACCTTGCCCTGGCAAATGTTCACTTGAAGAGCAGTGCTGTTAGAGTCCTTAAGCACTTCAGGATAATCTTGCCAACAATTTGGGGGGTTTTACAGACTGGGGCTATTGAGCACCGAAGGGGGTCAGTCAGTAAGTGAAGGTGCATTAGAAGCAAAGTCAGAAAGCCACATCTCTTTTTGTGGATTACCTCTGTATGCTGTTGTCATTGACAGTTTTGAGAATCACTAGAGCTTAAAGATGTGTCATTTTGCATAAACCATTGAGAGGAGTGAAAGAAAGGACACTGTCTTTTGGGAGAAATACAGTAAGGAAGTTTGAATGTGTCAAAACTGTTTTTCCCATCAAAGCATTTCTATTACCAAGACAGTAGCTGTACTCAAGAATGAATGCACTCCTGATCTGATTGCTGTGGTGACAGGATCTGAGGGAATGGCCTGAAGTGTGACAGGGGAGGTTTAGGTTGGATCTTAGAAAAAGATTTTTCACACAGAGGGTGGTTGGGAACAGGCTACCTGGGGAAGTGGCCACAACACCAAGTCTGACAGAGTTCAAGAAGCTTTTGAACAACGCTGTCAGGCACATGGTGGGTTTCTTGGGGTGTCTTATGCAGGGCCAGGAGTTGGACTCGATGGTCCTGATGGATTCCTTCCAAGTCAGCATGTTCTGTGATTCTTAGTACATACTACTAATATATTAATTTTCCCCCAACAGTTATTTGATAAAATAGCCATCATGAGCCTTGGAGAAATGGTTTTCTGTGGGAACCCTATGGAAATGATCACATTTTTTAGTGACTGTGGCTATTCTTGTCCTGAACACTCAAATCCTTTTGACTTCTATGGTAAGTTTGTCTAAGTTGTTTTGGTAAAACAATTTGTTTTCTCCCCAAAGTTAAAGTTTTTCCAGAGATAGGAATGTGTTTGAATTCTGCTCCAACTTTTTAATTATTTTCAGCTCAGAGAGAGGGCTGGCCCCCATAAAGTAGTCATATTTGCAGTAAAGGAGTAAACTACCAATAAAAAAAGAATCTCAGCTTCATGAAACCTGTGGATTCCTGATGGCACTTCCCTATGGCTGTGCACTGGATGTTGGAAAATTAATTTGATTCCAAAACTGTGGAAAATCCCATGCTCCTCTGGACTCTGTGATGCCAAGCAACTGAAAAGAGTTGTTGCATGGAGAAAAGGATGTAGAATAAATATGGGATGACTTGAGGCATCAATTTCCAGGAATTCTGAGTTTTGAGGTTTCTGAAAATTTGGGGAGTTGCTAATACAAGGGTGAACAACTGTAACAGAGTGGATGCTTCAGGAGATGATGATAGCAAGCTGTTGGCATAAGCTGGAGAGTATTGTTTTACCAATTCAGGATGAAAAAAAAAAGGGTCAGCAGGAGACTTTGGAAAGGAGACTTGGTTTTGCTGCAGGACATCCATGTCCCTGATCCATACAGGCACGGGTTTGAAGAGAATGTGGATGTGTTTGTATGTGTACAGATATGCAGCCATGTACATAACTCTGTTTAAATCCAACATGTCAGGTCAATTTCTGGCAATACTAGCTGAGCACTAACCAGGGAATTTGACCAATCCAAAAAGCTGCATTCAGAGCAGGCAGTGTTTTCCTATTGTCTGCTTGGCATTCTAAACTCAGTGAGAAAAGAGGATGGTTGTTGACATGAAGCTGGAATGGGATAAAGCTGAAAATACTGATATGACAGTGAGGATAATTTTGCCTTCATGAATTTGAATAGTCTTGAAAAGCATAGATGATTTGAGATTTAGACCCACTTTTAAAAAAGCTTGGTAAAGAGAGTACTGCATTCTTCAAATGTCAACCTTTGAATGTGACAAGAAAGGGAAAAAATACAGATTAGAGCAAAGAATCATCAGAATATTTAGTCTTTCGAAAATTGGTAGTTTATATTTTTTTTGTGTGATTTGATGTGAATGAAGGGACAGATTCTGATATCATTTACACCAGCAACAGAGGAAAATATATCCTATGTATTGAGTGTGTATTATATTGCTGAACTGTCACATGTTTATAAAAAGTACTAATGCATGGTAGGCATTAGCTAGTTGGTCTAGTTAGTAGTCAGTGTTACAATTCTTTTAAAGCACACCCAGTTGCCATTTATTTCCTGTGTGACTTCCAGCAAGTCACACTGGCCAAGTTTTAAAAACTGTTTCTGCGTTTTAGATGTTCATGTTTGTGGAAGCAAAGGCTTCATTTTGGATATGTTTACCATTAAAGACAATTCTGCTGAATTCCGGCTTTTAGAACACCAGGGAACTATTCATAAACCTAATTCTGGTTTTGAGGACAAATTAGGAATCTTGGACAAGGCCTCCTTTTGTTGAATTTGTATTTTGAAGTTGAACAGAACATTGCAAAACTGAAATCTAAGTTTGAGAGAAACTTTAGGAATAAATAACTGATGGAGACAGCAGATGTAGAAGAGTAATATAAAATTGGCTAAGAACAAATATTGCTGAGAACAACAATCCAGTTTTCAAAACCTTGGCTAATTCATTGCTCTTAGGGAAAAGGGAAATTTCTAAGGCATTCTAGAACTATTACTGAATCTGTATGCAAAACATCTGTATGACTTGTAAAAATGGAACACACGAATTTCCCATCTGCCAGCAAAAGAATTGCTGGTGCCAGGAGTATGTTTAGTTAGACTTACTAGAAAGAAACATTAACTCTGTGAAGTAGTTACCTTTCCTGAGTTCCACAGCAGTCAGTAATACTTCCTTCAGCTTGGGCTGAGCCTGCTGGGGGAATTTAGCCAGCTGAATATCCTCTGACTTCACATTAAAAGAGAAATATGTCTGCAAAGGAGGTAGGCGAAACCCAGTGCAACAATGCATTTACATCTCAAGGAGAGAAGAGCAGTGTCTCTACAGTGTGAGTTCACACTAAGCAAAAAATAAAGCCCCATAGTTATGGAGAAGTGGGCAGAGGACAAGGGGGAGCTGTGGAGCCATGTCTGAGCATTTGCCTGAAAACCTGAGAAATACATGACTAGATAAGTCATCTCGTCTTCTGCATAAATGTTTATCCTCTGGTATTTTGTCTTGTTCTCTACAGCTCTGTGTTGAGCAAGGAGAGTGCTAAAGGTCTGACCAGCACAAGTGCTCAGGCCTTGCACTTCCAGATCAAGGACCTGAACTGCAGGGTCCTACAGAGGTCACAAACCACAAATTTCTTGTGGCTGCACAGTTAATTCATTCCTGCTGCATCTAACAGATTTCTTTCTAACAGAAAATGTCAATTGACATTTTCATCTTTGCGTATTTTAGAATGGAGACAAGAAGAAGTTAGTTGCAAGGGGAAAAAAGATACGAAGGGAAAGTGATGTGTATATGGAGTAAAAATTTTGTCATTTTACAGTGGATCTGACATCTGTGGACACCCGAAGCAAGGAACATGAACTTGAAACCTACAGTAGGGTTCAGGAATTTGTATCAGCCTACAGAAACTCAGAGATCTTCAGCAAAGTACTGGCAGCCATTGAAAAAGCAAAGTATATGAAGGAGCTGCCACCAATACCATTCAAAAACAAAGACTCACCCAGTGGCTTTTACCAAATATTGATTCTTTTACGGTAAGACTTTCCTCCCTCCATTTTTAAAGCAATTATTTTTTTCTTCTCCACTAATCTTTCAAGTTTCCCCTCCATGTATAGATGCACTTCCTTGGTTATTTGATCTCCCACTGTACTTGTCTCTTGTCTTTTTTAATAGATTAGCTCTTTGTGGACACTGTGTGTCTAAGATTTGTTCAAAGCTTAATACCCTACCAACATGTGTTCAGTTGTAGCTAACAAGCATTTTGTTGTTGTTTTGTTTCATTGTCAGGAGAACAACAAGAAACCTCTCCAGAGATAAGATAGGCATCATCATGCGTCTCCTCCAGAATCTGTTATTTGGCTTGTTCATAGCCTTTTTCCTTCTTAGGCTAAGGAATGACCTGGCCCAGGGAGCCGTGCAGGACCGCGTGGGGCTTGTCTACCAGTGTGTGAGTGCCCCCCCCTACACAGGGATGCTCAATGCTGTGGCCCTGTGTGAGTTTCTGTCCTGTCTTACGTGCAGCAGCAGGTGTTGCTGCCACTCTGTCTTAAATAAGAAAAAGTATTTTTTGAAGATAGTAATTTAAAGGGTCTTCACTGTTCTAGGTAATGTCAGAGTTGATACAGAAGCACAAAATTCAATGAATTTAAGGCAATATGCCCTGATCCCTGCCTTTCTTTTTTACAGCTGGCCTGTCTATGAAGATTTATTCTAAACTGTGCAAAAGATTTGCCTGTGTGTAGCATTTTATACACAAGACAAAGTCTAGGTTCTAGCTAATATATAAGTGAGCTCACAACCAGACACATGGAAAGGATGGAAATACAAAACAGCTTTGACAGCAATTAAGCATAATTGGATTTATGTGTATTATGTGATGATTACATTTTTTAAAGGATTTTTCTCTTACAGGTGCCATACTGAAAGCAACAGTAGTTTCTATTTACAGCCCTAAAAACTGTTTTGCTCTTGTAGGGAACATACACTGCTGTCATCAGCTTGAAATCAGAGCACCTCAATAAATTAGCCAGTAACAGAGGTTTTCTCATGTCCTTAATTGGTATATGCAAAAAGAGAAGGCTGTCCTGTATGCTGATATATTAGGCCTCTTTCATTAAGCCTGCCAATGTTTGCAATCTGCAGGGAGCATGCTTGGCATTTATAGTGGGGAGAAAAGTGATCAGAGTGGTTTAGGCAGAATATTTGTGATATATTTTCGAAGTTGTCTCCGTGCTTCAGATAATTTCTGCTAACAACAGGTTTTGCTCTCTCTATTTAATGGTAATTTACTTCATCTCTTATATATTTAATTCAGTCCCACCTCTACGTGCTATCAGTGACCAAGAAAGTAAAGATGGCTTGTATAAGAAATGGCAAATGCTTGTAGCTTATATTGTCCATTTCCTGCCCTTCAGTGTCATCAGCGTGGCCATTTTCAGCACCTTCATATACTGGTAAGCATTTGGACCATCTGTTGGATTGTCATTTTCTTTTTGTTACCAGTGTCAGTTAACATGCCAGCAAAAGGCCTCCTGGCATGGCTTCCTGCTGTTGTCTATCAAAATGATCACACAGAAAGCATAAGGAAAGATGACACAAATTTAGCCCTTCTCTTCCAGGCAGAGCTGAAAACACTTCCCCAGTAAGTAAATTACCAGTTCTCTAGGTAACTTGGAAAGTTTTAATGGACCTGGGACAGTTACCATCCTTTTGTCATATTGAAAGCAGGAAGTGTCATTTTACATTGCTTTTAGAAAGACAGGAAATTAAAAAAAAAAACCAAAAAAACCCCAAAGTGAGGATGTCAGCTGTAGGTACGTGACAGTAACAAAACTTTTATTTCCTGGGATACTGGGGTTTAGCTACAGTATATGGAAGTGATGAAATCTGGATCCCTTTCTTACACCCTCCAGAGAAAAGCACAAATTTCTGTCCTTCAATCTTCTTATTTTCTAATGTTGAGAGATGTCTAGTACACCAAAGTTAATTTTAGTTTTCCTGGAACAATTGCAATCAGTTGGCAGTCTGTAGTAAAATGTGTACAAGTGATGAGCAGGCTTGGTTTGTGTCGTGGATGCATGTTCTCTGATGAGCTGTTCAAAAATGGTAATAAAAATACCCTCATAAAAGAGCTAAAGTGCAGAAGCCATTCTGCTGTAGCTGTGCATGTTAGTGCTCTTACTTTCCAGTAAGATGGATGGAAAATGGATAAAGTAGAACTACACAAAGTTGCTTGGACATCTGAATCAGTATTTCTGCACAGGGAATTTTGTAGTAGCAATTTTCCCCCATCTGGAAAATCTTAGGAAAAAAGGATGGCTATTCTCTTCTTCCATCTGGTCTATAGTAGGCAATGAGGGGCAGTGCTCAGCATTTACTTAATTTGAAATCTCAGTGAAAAGAGAAGATCCCTGAGAGGAAGATTTCTGCTCTTCTAGGTGTGAGGACTTGCATGCATGGGCAGGTTTTTTTGTAGTTCGGTGTGGATATTAAAAGTAGCCACCTTTATCCCCTTAGCTACCTGAGCTTTTATTTTTGCAAACTGTCAGTGCTGCCTGCTGCAGGCAGGGCTCCCTTAGGAGCCTTTTTTTCACAGACAGACAGACAGACAGAAATTACTCTTCCTCCCCCTAAGTGCTGTGCTGACCTTCTGTTTGTGGCTGGTGCCAAGAAAACAGCCATCTGGAAAGCAGCTTTCCAGGCTCAATGGCACTCTCACTCCTTAACAAACAGGGAATACACATGGGCAGAGACTTTGCCCCTGTGTTTTGGTTGGCTCAAACACAATCAACAATAAATAGTGAGGCTCCAGTTAATGGATAATATTTACTGATATTATCTTTCCAATATTGCAGTTGTTTGGAAGCCTTGTGTCAAAGTGATTTCGCAATGCTCTTAGACCTCTCAGGGCAAGCAGTTTCTGGATGAAATTTTGGCAGCTGTTCTGCAGGACTGAACTTTCCTGGATGAACTAACTTTTTGAGAGGCTTTGACAGCCTTTGGCAAGCGTTCTTACATTTCTCTCAGAGTTTGTGTTTGGGGGGTCAGCCAGTTGGGTCAGGCAGACCCAAACTCTGACCTGATCAGACACAAGGCAGGTCTGGCCAGGCTCAAAGAGAGCATCTTTTGCAATCAAGTAAATGTCCTGTCTATGCAGATTTTCTTAGCTGAAGATACCTCTGGGAAATCTTCTGACAGTTTACATCATGTTGTTATTCTGTTGCTGTAATATTCTCTCTTTGGGCTGGTTTTTCTTTCTTTTTTAGGCTTTCTTCTGTTCTAGTCATACCCCAGATTTACTAGCCTGTGTCTCCATATCTCTGTGTAAAGTATTAGAGCAGCTCAGAGGTGATGGTTTTCTTCTAGGACTTTGGAAAGCTGTTTCTTCTGCACCAATCTGTACTTAAAAGTTGTTAAATACCTGCTACCTCGCTTTGTGTTTAATACTGGAAGAGTCAATGTTCATCCATCTATTTATAAATTATTCTGGTGTTACAAAAATGCTACAGGAAAGCCTGTGAGAAAATTGATACTTCTATTTTAAGATCCTATTCTAACATGGTGGATTTAAAAAAAAAAAAATGGGTCTTGCACTGAGCAACAAAAAAAAAAGAAAATTAAATGTCAAGTTACTGCTAGTTAGCTAAGCAAAGCATGCTGAGTGCACCTAGTGTGAGGCAATTTTGGTATGAGATATTTTGGAAAAAGAGTAATGTGTCACAGTGTGGTAAAAGGTTTTGTCATCTGTCACATACACTATAAGGCTGAATTAAGTTTGTCAAGCAATTGCTGGCTTTTCTTAACTTTTTGATCTTGACTACAGATTGAGAGGACTCTTTCCCTTGGGTTAGCTAGGGGAAAACTGAGAACAGCATGTTTCATTAAAGAATGCAGGAGTATGGGGGAAATTGCATTGGTATGAATTACCTGGGTGGTGAATTCAATTAGTTTTTCATTTAATTGAGTATATCCATACTTATGTTTGCTTGCACATTATCAGAAGTGCAAAATCCCATCTGTTAATTACCTCCATAAAGATGTTCTTTACATATGTGACTTACATGAATGACTCTCACTGCAAAGACTCTACGAGAAGCAGCAGGTTAGTTTAAGGAAATGAAAAGCCCGATTGAAAACTGATTGTCTTGAAACAACTTCGGTTTCTGCAAGAATTACATCTTTGCATAACCCTCTAAAATCTAGATGGAGAAAACCTCATGTATCTGGACTTGCATCATGATAGTAAGTGGATGTCCTTTGTGTTAAGGTTCCAGACGATATACTAAGGATTAAGGCATAAACTCTTCACTTAATGAGCTATTCACTGCAAAAAACCCAAGTAGAAACAGAAGTAAAAGCTACTTTCCAAGTTTACTACCCAAACAATGTTTTTTAACTGTTTCGCTCATCTTTGTACAGGACTACAGGATTGTATCCTGATGCTTCCAGATTTGGAATTTTCTTTGCTGTTGTCCTAGCGTCCCATATGATTGGTGAACTACTAACACTTGTTATACTTGGCATGGTTCAAGACCCAAATATAGTCCAAAGTGGTGTTGTGCTGCTTAATTCTGCTGGTGTGATAGTGGGAACAGGACTAGTAAGGTAGGAAAAAACCTTACTTTGTTACAGTGTTGCTGTTAACACTGTTGTGGAAGAGTTTCTAGAACAGTTGGTATTGCAGAAATCCAGTAATGCACAGGTAGCAATGGAAAAGCAAGAGCTGCTGTGCTCCTTCAGAGGCAGAACTACCTAAGCTTGTTGGGCCTTGTACTAAACACAAAAACAGACACTTAGTATCTTCAGATATCAACAAAGATATTGAAGATTTCCCACAGTTTTTGCAAATACATTGAAGATAAAATTGAACAATTAATATCTATCAGCTCATCTAAATTCTTTTACTAATGCTGACATGATGATGTGAAATGCTGTCCTCATTAAAGGAGCCTACCAAAAATCCCTGTTCCAACATCTTTTAGTAAGTGCTGGAACTTACCAGACATTAAACACTGGAAATGCTGGTTTTAAAAAGCAGTTGCTCTCAACTGTCTTACTAGTATTATTATCCAGTTTAGCCAGTAAACTTTTCAGTCACTTTTTCTACCCGTACAGACTGAAATCTATAAAGATTATTGAGTAGTGTAGTAAATATGTGGGAAAATTGTGATCTGCTTGCTCTATTACTGTGCAAATAAATGGTTTTGTGTTTTAATTGCATAGTTTGAACAGTTTTCTCCTTGTATTTGTCAGTATTGAAATTACTGGTTTTTTTGAGGGACATACTAGAATAAACATGTAATTGTTAAAAGCAGTTTTCCTAAGATGTTGAGCAAGGAGGATATGCTTACCTGAGACCCTCCCAAAGAAAATGAAGTAAGCCTAACAGATGGTGCTGTCCTCAAGAAAACCATCTGAATCTTCACAAAGTTAATGATGCTTTGTCTTGTTAAAGTAGATCTCAGCTCATACTTACGATACAAAGCTAGGTTAATGTCTAATTATTTTGTCCCTGCCTAATTTCAGGACGATGTGTGTTTATAGTGACAAGACATTTATTTCTGCTACCATAGTCTAATGCCTTAATGGTAACTTAAAAGCATCAGAGTGGTTTCTAACCTTACTTTACAGCACAGACATTGCTCATTAATATTATGAATATTTTTGATTAATCTTTCTAAGCAATGAAGGACATTAAAAAGAGCATTGAGACTTAGGTTGCTGGGTTTTTTTTCTGTTAATTTTTTTGTTGTTGAATTATAAGTCCTGAAGTATTTTAGATGCTGAAATTGCCCAGTCTTGTTGAATGTTTCTTCTCATTATTTTTGCTTCATTTTTGCTTTGTTATTATTGCAGCAATGAATTGCTAACCAGTCTTACTTGGTTTTGAACATGGAGGGAGGGGTGGTGGTTTCTTACTTTGAAAGCAACACATTTTGGCAAGTAAGGTTTATATTGGGTCTTGTCATTTTCAGTTTATCACTGCCGTGTGAACAGCAAACAACCATAGAATTCTTTGTGACTGTCCATAAACAAGTCAGGGCTGAATGTTGTGACACTGTACCAAAGTCAGAGACAGCCTTCATGGTTGTCTCATCATTTAGCCCTGAAATTGGACTTCATGTTTGAAAACCCTACAGGTAGAGACAAAAACTGTTTCTGTCACAGGTTACAGACAGCAAGAGCTTGTTTTAATTTGGGGGCTCTTTGTACGTAGCAAAAGCCAGCTTAACTTCTCTGTTTCTCTAAGGACCATTGAAGAAATGCCAATACCTTTCAAACTACTCAGTTTTCTTACGTTTCAAAAATACAGCAGTGAAGTCCTTGTAGTCAATGAATTTTATGGCTTAAACTTCACATGTGGTAAGTGTTCAAAAAAAAGTCCATTATAAATAATTTTAATGAGATGTTGACACTTATTTTCCTTCTATGTACGTGTCCTGATAACATAAAGGTAACTTTTGAGTAGCTAAAAAGAACTTAATAATTAGTAAAGACTATAATGCCACATCAGCAAGCTAGAGCAGAATTTGATTCTTTTGTTCCAACCATTTCTCATTCTTCCAGTTCTTCCATCTTTCTCTTTTTCACCTGTTCTCTTATCCCCTATTTGGAGGAATTTTGGAAGCTAAGTTTATTACAGGCTGGAAACTTTTTCTGAGCAATGTTACACAAATGAGCATCAAGAGAATTTCACAATCTAAGATCAAACATCAGTGGAGGGAGTATGGAGAGGTAACAAACAGCTGACCAGGTATCTCCTCTAATACTAGAGAGGCTTCAGTTCAAATGTGTTTCCGTGGTATTTATTGAGCAGCTTGGGTCTGTCAGGCTGTGCTTTGCTGGTTGTGAGCAACATAACCTGCAAATCAAGAGAATCAATCAGGGTGGTGGGGTTAGTAGCTAATACACATTATTGGGGTAAAACTTACAGCTTTGGACCTACCCTAAGATATATGGGGTGTTGTAGCCAGGTGTCTGTACTCCTCTCCAAGGCTACCTATTTTTTATCTATTAATCTCTCCTGCATCTCTTTATTACAAGATCAACAACTGTTAGAAAATGAATCCATGACTCTAATAGTACCAATAAACACCTCGTTTTTAATGTGCCCTTCAGAGAGTCAACATTTCTTGCATTTTGGAACCTTCAACACATATGAACGCTGCAAGCCGACCACATGGGGCGACTTGCTTCTTGATACCCCTCCAGATAATGTGTCTGAAAAGCCATAAATCTTTGTTTGGCATGAACAAAAGAGAGAGGTCCTAATGACCCTTTGTTCTTCCCTTCAAAAAGTATGTCATGGATTAAGCACAGAAACATAGGGCTTATCTGGTTTTATTCCACAGTGATGAGTAATACTGCTGTGGGTATGGTTCTTCATGGAAGTGATGTCAGGGACAGGTGTATTCAAGGCATGAGCTAGACACTGGAGTCTGAGTTTTAATTTTACTGATTTACCTACTAAAGAAATTGTTTCTTTTGACAGGTGAAGCCAACAGTTCCACTGCAAATAATGCTGCGTGTGTTTTCTCCCAAGGCACCTGGTTCATTGAAGAAAACTATCCCGGGGCACTGTCTCGGTTCACAGTCGATTTCCTCATACTCTATGCTTTTATACCAGTACTTGCCATAATTGCAATTCTAAGCTTTAAATTAAGAGAGAGAATTATTGACAGACAGTGAAAAAGTAGCAATTCCAACAGTCTCTAATACTACACTTGTATCTATATTATGGTCAAAGGCATATTTTGTTGGATTGTAGATAGAATTTAAGTGATTACACATAAAAAAACACATTCATGTTCTCATGTTTGTTTTCAACTTGAAAACTAATGTTCTCTTAACAGTGTGAGATAGTCCTGATATTGGTATTCCTCACCCCTCTCCTCTGGCTGATTTCCAGATTAGCCATAATCAACAGTATTTCATGTTTTAAATGGGTTTCTGATTTAATTTAGTCAGCTATTGCTGACAATCTTTAACAATGTAGCAATGGTGCTCTAATTTTTTTCCCCAGTATTTTGTTTTTTAACCACTACTAATAAGCAGAGGGGTCCAACTGCTAGTAAATCTCATTTCTAGAATTGTATTTTCAGTCTTATGCCTTGTTTTGATGCCATTTGAGGAATCTGTAGAAAGGAAACAAACCAGAGACGTGTAAAGACAGAATCGAGAGATTACTCCACTTTAATCTTATGCACACTCTACAACTGATGAGTACAGGATCTTGAAGCAGCATCAAAGTTACCCTACTTGTTTTGCCTTGTAAATGATGGTAAATCAGTGAAGACAGTTAGGTTATTTATATCAATTCTTTCTTTTCACTGTCAAGTTCTAATCTTGTTTTGGAAGCAGTTTATGAATTAGAAGGAAAAATATGTTTGTTCAGTAATGTTTTGGTTTTATTTAATAAAATGTCAATTTAACTAGGGAAAAAGTACAAAAGTTGTTTGTCAGAAGCAATGCCATTTTCATCTTTGGAAATTTTTCTCATGGGCCTTTAAAAATTGAAAACATACAGACAATTGAAAACATAACAGACACAGAATTCCTAAATTTTGTATCTTATTTTCATGTACTGGGAAGAAATTAGTTTTTGCAGAGAGATAGATTTCTCTAAGGAGATTAGTATATTTGTATCTTAAAATTCTGTAAGTATATAGCTAGTTTTATATGATAGTTTTGAGATGAGGCAGTTCCTAACAAGGAATTTTAAATCCAATCCTCAAGGTAATACAGTATTTCCAGTTAAGAATATTTTTCTAATATCTTTGTGTAAAATATTCTGAGATATAAATGTTATCAGAAAAACATCTGGTGAACAAGAATGTTAAAAGTAACAAATAGCTTTAAATAGCTGGAAAGAGACCAGATTAGTCTGTCTTTCCCATTTTTATAAGCATGTAGTGTTGATCTGGTTTGCCAAGCGACTGTTCAGACATTCACTCTGTCACAAGTCTGAGCTCTCAGGAGACACCTCTGGCTTTAATCTGGATTGTTTTGTGTATTCTCAGAATACTCAGTGCACCTCACACTAGCGAGGTGCGCATGGACAAAAACCCATTCCTAGTTTAAGCTGAATGTGAGTCAATAATACTCTCAGCACTAACCAAGTATCTGTCAAATTAATTAGACTGACTTCCTAGCACGTGAATGTATGACAGAAACATCCATCTTCTAAACTCTGTGTGACATGATACATTGCAAGAAATAAGTCCTGAATTAAACTGTATGATTCTGTGACAGAGAGAAAGCACACTTCTGAATTCAGGTCAAAGATGGTTTTAACTCCACTTTAGTCTGCCAATTTTAGTTTATTTATTCAAATATATCAAACAGTGCAAGTATTTCTTAAGGTTTGGTTTTGAACTACAGGAAGATGCCTAGCACACTACACAGCTTCATATTTTGAGTGTGAAAACTTGTTTATATTTAAATATACACTTAGGGTAGAAGTACTCAAAAGTAAATCAAATAATGTGTTGTAACTTATAAAATAGGTAGAACTGACTAATGCCAGTCTTCATATACAAACCCATCTGAAAGCAATCTAGAATTCCTTTCTCCCCTCTTTTTAAAACTCTGCCAGTGTCAAGATAAACAAATTTGGACTGAGTGAATAAACAGCTCCTTTTATGAAAAATAACAACAGGGATGCTTAATAAATACCAACTTTGTAGTTTGGTATTATATATTTTCAACTGCATCAGATGAAATTGCTAATGTAATTAAACATGATAAAAATAATTTTGTAAATGGTGTTAAACTGCAGACAGAGCAGTTCATCAATCGGAGTCAAAATCCATTTCTTTCCAGGACTTAGAGGCATTTCTTTTGTATTGTTCAAGTTCCTAAAAAAAGAAACATAAATACATATTAAGCTACTTTTCTCATTACTAAAACTCTCCAGAAACTTCATGTATTTATTTGGCAAATGTATGTATGTACAAACACTTCTCACTGCAGAAAAAATGTACTATATTTTTATATTTAACAAAACTATCCTAAAAGTGCTATGAATTTTGCCACATTAGCTGTCATGTAGGGAGCTACATTTTGCTGTACTTAAGATCAGTAGAGTACTGGCAAGGTAGACAAATGACCTCATCTCAGTCAACGGGGAGCACTGAAGCCTATAATAGAAGGTTCTAGCACCATTACAAACAACAGTTTCCTCTGCTGAATTTTATGTAGGAGTGTGTATGTCAGTAGTCATTTCTAAAGATTTTTTTCAGCAAAAAATAATAATTTAGGAAGCATTATGATGGCTTTTCATTTATTTCAGAATAAGGCTTCCAGCAAGTTTACAGGAAGATGATGCTCTAATGAGGTACTGTTAGACCTAACCCTGTACTGCTTGCAAGACAGAAAACTCACTATATCTTACACAGATCAGGAAAGAGGTGGACCTAAACCAGTGCTTAGGATAAAAGTAGCAAAAGACCTTCAAAAGTGGACATGTGTTTTACAATTGTAATTTTAATAGGATGGACTTCAGAGAGTAAGAGAGGTTTTGCTGTGGCCATGCAAGTATCAGCACGACAAAAATAAAAAAATTCACACCTGGTGAATTTAACAGAAGTATTACCTATCAGTCCAGAGCACAGACAGAAGAAGAAGAAATTAAAGGGCAGAACAACAAAGCAATCATCGTTTTAAGATTGTATGGAAAAAAGAAATGGAATTTTCTCTCAGGAAGTAACTTCAGCAGCTTTGTCAGAGGTGCAGAGTTTTCAGAAAGCTCCCCAGCTGTATAAGCAGAGAGAAGATTTTTAGTTCATGCACATTCTTCCTGATGCTTGTAGGAGTCTACTGGTAGGGTTAAGTAACTCCATGGGTGACTGACACAGAACCTACGGTGTCTAGGCTAAAGCCAGTAAGTTGCATTATTAGCTACAACTCCAATACTATCAAACTGTTCTATCTCTAAGCTGGTCTTTATTCAGTATTTTCACTCCATTATTAATAGAAAGTAATTATGATCTTGGAACATACTGAACTGTTGGAAACTTGCCAACAGTTAGGAATAGAAAGAATACTGTGGTATTCCAAGGAGCACATGGAACTTGATTTATGCTAAGTAATTTAATTTTAAAACTTTCTCAAAGGTTTCAGGAAGGGGTAAAATTAGATAGCCAGGTTTTACATATAATGACAATACCGTCTGGGGGTCATGTCTACAAGTGTTGGCTAAATAATTACCCTTGCAGATGTATCATCTGACTAAACTCTTTCAAGAAAGAGGCAGATAATTTAGCAGAATTAATTCTGCTGTAAGTTTAGCTAGCCTAGGAGGCAATTCAGTCTAAAGGCAATTCAAAACAATACAAACATGCAAACTGTCAAACCACAGCATATATTAAAGCTGTATAGCTACTCCACTACATACAGAAGTACAGAACAAAATGATAAGTATTTATTTTGGGCGTGTATCTAGGTAAGGCTGACATTTAAACAATGAGAAATGAAAAAAAAAAAAAGAAAAATTGATTAAATGGGAGGCTATTTAGGAAAAAATAATCTTTTAACAATGTCAGTGATTCAGGAGGGAAAATGTCAGCAAAGTACACTTACTAGTGTCTATGCAAAACAGAAAGTAAAATGCATCCCTGTAAGTCAGAAATGTAATGCAGGATTCTTTCAAACACTACTTAAAGATCACTCCAGAGGCCCTCTTGAAAAAGGGCCCCTTCCTGCTCGTTAAGTTCTATACTGCAAACATGAGCAGAACCCTAGAATAGACTGATGATGCAGCCAGCTAAGAGATCATCTCTCCAAAGTGAAAGAAGAGCCTACAAAAGAATATATCTCAAAGTACACCAAAATCTTCATGCCAGCATTATGCTATGCTTGTTTCGTCGGTGCAAGTGTAGGGGGCAGAGATCAGATATACAAAGAAAAAATAATTGCAATTTAAATGTGCTTTCAATGTGCTCTGAATGCTTTAAACTTAATTAGTGCTAGCAACTTATCACAGATGTCTCAACATTGGCATAAAGTGGGTTTAAAATTTTTTTTTAAACCTTAATGCTTCTGTACTTCTGTGTTTCTGTAAATTCTTCATCTGTCAAATGGGGAAGATCACACCTAATCTCATAAAGGGATTAGGAAGAAAGACTTAACTGATGTTTGTGAGGCACTCAGATAAGATAACATTACCACACACTCTCAGAGAAAAAAATTAATACTTTTGTGTTCATTGAAGTGTCTGAATGGCAGGTTGAAAAATAAGGTACATAAAGAATAAGGATGATGAAAAGAAATACTGAACAATTGAATTGAGACACCAGCAAAATAGTATATGATCATGTAATTAAAGACAATACTACAATGTCTACAAACAAGAAGGAAAAGCCTTAATTGTTGCATTTCCTCTGTTCTGAGTGACTGATATGGCTTCAGCTTTCCTTTTCATGCAGCTTTTTACTGGAAGTGCCCTCAATCTGGAACATGGTGAAAGCAACCAAGTACTGAAACACTAATCAGGAGTCTAAGCACACAAACTTTAGTAGAAAATTTAGTAACAGTGCTTTAATAATGCTCTTTAATTTGGTTTAAAAATTAAATCTTTTTTACCCATTTGGACATGCTTTCATCTGAAAACAAGAAAGCTTGTTCTTGGCAGCTAAGTAAATACCCTAAATAACTTTTTCTCTTGTGAAGACTAGAACATATCCTCCTGTGGAGAAAATGAAAGGTGGTAGTGCTCTGTTACACAGGTTAAGGTAGGGGCCTGTTGTATTTCTCTGCCCAGTAACACTGTTGTGACCAAGGGTTCATGGCACAGTATGAAATCTTCTGTTTTGTGGAATGAGACCGAAATGGTCTCCTGAAGTTCAGCAATATGTTCATGTCAGCAAAGTATGCTGAAAAAATATGGCTCTCAATTGGTTGGCCAGCACAGTCCCCATGTCAGCTGCAGATCTGACATGGAAGTGACATTGGGTTGTGAGTGCCATGGTTGATTAGGTTGCTGCAATTTTAAGGGAAATGCAACTATTCTTCCTTGTGAGATGTAGAATCTTCTTGTGTTTATGACTTTTTAAAGTCTTAACAGTTACATCTCTGTCTGTTAAGATCTGCTTCCATGACTTGTTAGCTGACACCAAATGACACCAAGCATCTGCTTTTTTGACTTGACTTCATGGCATGTGGTTTCAGCTAGAACTGGCACCAATCCCTGAAGTAATAGCTTTGTGTAGCAAGGACCAGTCACTGTGAACTTTGGCACTGCGTGACTTCTGAAGCACCTGAGTAGGAGGCTCTCCAGTTCTTTGAGCTCAAGGCTGAGCTTTATCTGTTGCATCAGTGAATGAAGCTGAAGTCAAATGTCCAGATCAAAAGGGCCAAGCTGTTTTGAGTATTAGCAGTGAAGGCATAACAGGAAACAAAGAAAAACCTTCAAAAAGACACCTTAGAGTACTTACATCTGTGGCAGAAAGCATTTCTAAAAGAAAGAGAACAGATATTTCCATGGGCCAGGCTCTCACTGCCAAACATTTAGAAGGAATTAAGGAACAAGACTTTGATGCTCCCTATCGGTGCTCACAGATGCAGGTGTATACATGCAGCTCTAATCAGAAATATTATTTTAAAAGATCTCACTCTTATTCCAGTTATGTGTGTACCAAAAACCAAATTAAGGTGATCTGAAAGCATCAAAAGCCAAAAAGCTAACAGGGAATGGATAGAGGATGACACGTTTGCCATGTGGTTTATGTATGAAGAATTAACCAAAACCTAGACATTTAAGGCCTAATAACTGTGCAGAATGAATATTTTTTTAATCTTGAAAGCTCTGCAGAAACCACAAAACTCCAGTAATTCCTGGAGAAAATCTGCTAGTTAAGAATTACATTAGAAATATAAATTTCAAAAGGGTCCCTGGTGCTGTATTCTCTCTCAGAGCTTAACTACAGGGAATGAAAAGCAGTAAGCAATTCCAACAGCACTATTTGATATAAACCTGTGCTATGTATGTCTGTGGGGCAAGAACAAGGAAAAGAATTCTGAAAAGACATAGTTGAGAAAGAAAGATGTACTCCATCTTGAAGAAAGGCACAGTGAGGAAAAGACAGCCTCAGAGAGCTTTCCAGAGCAAAAATGTTTAGAAAGTGGTACATCTCATAGTTAACTCTGAAAATATTAAGGAGGCAAAATAATCTGGTCTAAAAGAAAACAGTTATGTCAGAATGCAGATGAGCTGGACTCTAGACTTCTACAGCCAAACAGCATCTTGGATAAATGCTGGCTGACAGTACCTTGGAGTCAGCCAGGGACTTTGTTGATTTTTTCTTTTTAAACTGCTTTATTTTCTACTCAAGAATTAGAATTCAATCTTTTACTCTGCTAGAATGCAGGCAAATCCTTCAATCAAAATTACAAAGTTGGAAATGATTTATTTAAATTTTGTATTGCCACAGTTATCTGTAAATCTATTACAGTATTATTGAGCAGTCCTGACCAAGACTGAGTCAGTCAGGTATTGCTGGTTCTTCTATCAGGTGCAGTGACACGGGTTGTGTTTTGCTTCCCTTGCTGGTTTTGTGCTTATTTTTCTTTTAAAGCTTATCTTTGAGATAAATAAGCAAATAGGCTATCACCTGTAGTCCAAAGTAACATTAATTAACCGAAAGTAACCAAGAAAAATGCCAGTGAATGTTTTCATGTTATCATCACATAATACTTTTAATTTTGCATTAGGTCCCATGATTTCATTAGAAACACGTTGCATGTTGACCATCTTAATATACTGGTCCTCCTATGCAGCAGATACCATGATACTCTATAAAAGAATGTCAGACACATGATGAATTTAAAAAGTTGCTTTAAAAATACGATTTTTGTGCTGCTTTCCATTGAACAGGAAAACTGAAGGACACTTCAAGAAACACTGCAACTAGAGAGTTCTTTTAGAAGTATATTTCTGGCTTGGTGCATTTCAAATTCCTGGTATAAAACATTTTAATAGTGTGCAAATAATCTTGTAAAAATTAAACTTCATGATAGAAACTTAGGAAATAACTGCAGATAACAAAAGTAATTTTCTCTTTAATGCTCTAATTACTTGTACTAGTCCAACAAAAAGAAGCTATAATGGCTTGCAATGCCCTTGAACAGATTAAGATTCTAAAAGCCTGTCTCTTCTGTTTAAAAACAGAAAATTAATAATTTCCTGTATGATTTAATCAATACATACCAGTAGCTTCTTTTGCAACACATTATTATGTAAAAATAAGAAACATAGTACACTATATAGTTATTTTGAGATATGTAGCTATACTGAGTATATATGTGTAATAAATTCCAAAAGCAGCGTGCTTTACAAATTTTAATGATTTCTAAGACTGCTCTTGATGTGACAGAAATTCAGAACTGATACCTACATTAACAGGATATTGCAGGTCATGTGCAGGCTCAGAGGCTGCAGGGGATTTTTGAAATTGCTTTATTCTTTGGATAAATCTTGGTTTGATTTTAACAGACCCATACCTATGATACTAATGAAAACTGTTCTATACAGTACTGCTACTCAGCTGATGTTATATACTGATATCAGTAAGACAATCCTTTAACCTTCATCTAGTTTGCCACAGAAACTTTCTATAAAATTAATTGCTCATTAATCTAGAGAAAGGCAGAAACACTTCAAAATTAGTAAGAAAAAATAGGAGACCCTTTCCCCACTAATTCTTTCCTGGAATTCAGGGGTTAAGCCACATATCATCACTCCGTGGAACAATTCCATTCACTGTGTTTAAGATAAAATGTTCTTAGCCTGAAAATTCAAGTTAGAAATGTTACCATCTCAGTATCTTTCCAGTTTAAATAAGTTTTGAAACAGGAAGACAGAAGTAAACAGTTCCCACCACAGACCTTGATATTGCATCCTACACTTTCTGTTAGTCAACACTCAAATGACAGTACAGGGTGAAGAAATGAGGAAATTATTGTCAAGAAACCTTCAAAGTTTACTTTAGTGAGTTAACCCTAGAGAATGGTTTGAGGGAAAATATGAATTATTAATTTTTAAAGAAACTCAGAGCCAAAACTTTGAAATCTAACAATGGTCTACTGGCTTAGTATCTTAACAATGGGAAAAAAACCCCTCACAACCAACTACTAAACTGAAATCTAAGGCTGAAATTATTTAAGGACAAAAAGAGGAGGTACGAGTATATGCTATTATTTCAGCAGTGCTGGTGGCTCTGGAATACCTGACATGAACAGCATTTGGAGAATTACCACACACCTGGTTTTTCTGAGCTCTCATGACATCAACTTCATACTCAGCATATTGACTATCCTGTGCAGGGTCCTTGGTATCTTGTAAATCACAGAAACTCTAAAAGGAGAAGAGACAAAACCCTAAATGATAGAATTTATCTTCTTTTAATACGAAAAAGCCACACTATAAAAGTATTTGCTTTTAATACAAATATATTAAAATAATATATTAAATATATTAAATATATTGTTCCATTTATGGAACAATTTTGTGCTACAGTACACAGATTAGTAAAAAAAAAAGCTGTTTTATTAGTAAAACGAAGAAAAAGTAATAGTGCAGCTAGATTCTAAAGGGCAGAAAATATTTCTATCTGGTGGTTGGTTATTATTTTTGAGTATCACAATGAAAATACCATTTCTGGTCCATGACGTTAGGGCACAGTTGAGGTTGCCCTTGCTAAACTATTTAATACTCCTGACTAGAATTCAGTTCTGGTTATCAGAAGCATTACTTCAATAGCTGAGAAACTGATTGTTATCTTTGCCAGATATCTGAATTTTCATTTCCTAGCCTTGAGCGGACTATATCTTGAATTCCAAAGAAGCAAATACACTAATAGTAAGAAAAACTGTCAAAGGAGGAGGGGTTTTTTAGATGTTGTCCTGCACATTTCTCCTTAATCATATCAAATGGAAAGTAGTAAGAAGGCAAAAATACCAGTGATGGAATAAAATAAAGCAGAATTCTACTTCTTAGGTGAGTCAATGGAAAAAGAAGTTTACAATGCATAAAAATAGCTTCAAAGTTTAAAGCCTGCTGTGGAACCAAAACAGGAGACTGTGACTTTATTTGGCAAATGTTTAAATCTTTAATTAGACTGATATACTGATGAACAGCCATGGGGCTTGCAAGATGAGATTTGTACTCATTTCTCCAGCTGTTTCAGGGGGAGTTCAAAAGGTACTTGGAGGGGTGGGGGCAGGAGGAAACATTTGTTTATTGTGTTTTTGAAGGCTATGAGGAAAACTAACATGAAAAATAACACTTCTGTATAGTTTCTGAGAAGTTTAGTCTTTATCATGTTGGGCATTTCATACTGAGAACAGCATCTTTCATAATTTCTAAATGTAGGCAGGTGACTGAAGATGTAGAAGCACTACTATGTACAAGTCTTTATCTTTTAAAAATGTATTAAGGAGAACTGCTAAGTGAGACTGAAATTCCAGTCAGTGGACTTGAAAGACAAAAAGGAGCAGGGTTATTGCTGCTATTCTGTGAGAAAGGCAGCTGTGTGCATGGCATATACATCCCTACCTTGGGAGGAAATGTTTTCTCAAATACTTTTTTCCATAGTTCCAAAGGCGTGTTGGCACGCATCTTTCCAAGATCACTGTCAGAGGCAGGTGGTGGTCCTGAGGATCACAGCACACATAAGACAAGTGTGTTGTCATAACAACATAAATCACAGAATAATTTTGCATAATGATCCATCTAATTTAGTATTTTACCTTCTACACTGACAAGCTGCAACAAGTTTGAGTAAAACACTGATCTCCTACCATGAAATGGGCTCAGAGGTTTTGTATATTTTATTTTCTTTCAGGTATAACCTTATTGGTACTTTACTATTTTACATAGTCCAGAGACTTTATTAAACTACCTAACAAACCTGCACAAATAATTCTCAGTAATATCCTGAATCATGATTTTAAAACCTATAAGCTATTTCCTTCAACAATCTGTTGAAACTGATACGGATGTGCTGTAATTTATCTATTTGCTTAAAATGTTTTCTTGTTTTCAAAAGAATTAAGCAACAAACAATGAACAGGAAATGTTCTAACCTATTTGGCTCATGGAATCCAGGCCTGCTGGTATAAAGAGAGGTTTGCTAGGATCCACTGATACAGACTTGCTAAACAGAAAAAAAGAAAATATATCAAGTGAGCATTTAGCACTCAACCAAAAAACATTATTGTAGCCAAGACTAGAGTCTTACTGGGGTTTGCATATGAACATGTGTAAATAAAACAGTACTCAGTTCCAGTGGTAACCACGTTTTTCATTCATCGGTTTGAGGATCAAAACTAAGCAGTTATCACTGTCCTTAGCAGAGATAGGCAGCTGAGTCACAGGAGTCCAAGTTCATGAATAAAAATCTTTCAGAGATAAAACTTAAGAAAAAAAAAACTTTTTATAATTAAAATATTTTTATTAAGTGATTTTAGGCTCTGAGCAAGACATTTAATAGTTGAACAATAACGTTACCCTTTATCGTAGCCAAATGCCAAGTGATTAATAAGAGCACGGGCTTTCAGCAGGAGAGCCTCAGATTTACTGGTAAACTAAATGAATGAGAAAACAAAACACACATTACGAACTTCCCTCACAGATATATTGCATTTTGCCATTACAAAGAGGATAGAGCCTTGCTAATTAATACCTGACCCCAATATATTTAGTGTATGTTCACTGAATTGACTAGAGCAAAAATCTCACATTCCCTTTCAAAAATATGAATATATCTGTTATTGAATATCTAGATCAAGAAAGATTAAAAAGTACAATAAATAAAGATTAAAGAATAATTTTTAAAATACTAATTCAAAACTTTTGAAATATGCACATTATGAGACACAAATCTTTTGCACAAGACTAATGAGTTAAGATTTTAAATTACATTAAATATTATCCAGAATACCATAAACATTTAGAAATGTAATGAATAACTATATAGTTGTCATAAAAACAGCTTCAAAGTGGCAGAATGGTACAGATTTATCAGAAAGCAGTTCTCAGAATATATTCTCAAACAACATGCTTCTTCTTGTCTAAGGGCTTTTCAATCCTAACAGATTCATGTCTTTGAGAAAGAAGTCAGATCACTGCTGTGGGAAATTAAGTTTCTCCCTCTCATTTCAATGGCAATCAGGATTTAGCAGACAAAGAGTTTTATATTCAATTTTTAATTACAATAATGCTTAAATACTAGAAAAACCCCAACCGAGACAGTTGTACTCTGAGTTAACAAAAGACAAATTCATGTGTCAGAGTGAAAAAGCTTTATGTGGATGCAAAAGGATTTGCTGGGATTATAAGTATTCAAAGTAAACATTAGTTGTTTCGTAATCACTGAGCTACTATTAGATATTATTTTTTACATAAATGATGGTTGATATAATTAGACCCATCTTCTGATGCACAGTGAGCCCAAGAGGCAGCGTTTTTGGACTGTGAATCTCAGCATGCATGTTTCTGTCTTTACTCAGACAATGATCTGACAAACTAAAATAAGTACTTCATTGTCCTCATGTTGGTATCTTTCTACCCAGTTGTGTAAGGAAGCTCCTGTCCTTCTTCAACACCCTAAGTGTAGTAATCTGGTATACATAAACTACTGTGAAAATGAGCCCTTGATTTGAAATCTACGAAAGCTGGGTCACTTCACGTAAGCTCATGCTTCTATCAAAAGGATCAGTTCTCTAATTCAATCTAAGGCAATCACTTTTGCCCAGTCTCCTTTCTTGTACCAAAAAAAAAATTTTGCCCAAGATGCAGTAAACTCAGTGCAGGAACTAAGTTGGCTAACAGGTAACTATTTTCATTTAGCATTTGTTGATACTGGGAATTGTGTAGTTTGTTCACAAGGCCTGTCCATCCATCCCCTGCCAGAACTTGTTCAACAGATAGCCTCATGAAGAAAGCTACTGTAAAACCAATGAAATCCCACTTTCTCTAGGAGTTTTACAGCACTATGTTAAAAAATATTGTTTTGTAACAGTAATATTGTTCATCTTCTCTATCCTTATGTAGAAAGTGAATATACACACCACTAATGATGCTCCATAATAATGTGAAACAAATCGAAGTGTCTTGCTTATTATTTTCCTCATTTCCGAGTCAAACTCCTGAAAAAGTTGATAGTGGAACATGGATGTAAGAAACAAAACCCAAAATACTACAGTTAGAACTTTTCTTTTTTTTAATATAAACTGCAGTGCACTTAAGCTACAATATACAAGTCTTTCAGCTGTCAGCATAATTATATCTTAAGACAGAATCAGTAACAGCCTACTCTAAAAAGAAATGTCACAATTTCTCTTTGTTTCTTTTTTACAGATGGAGCCTAATTCAGGCAATATGTTAGTCCAGGAGAAGTTTTTTAATTGAGAATGCACATTTAATTTTCAATTTATTTGTTTGATAAAGTTTTAAATTTTTACCAGTAGAAATGCTGCCTACTAGAAGGATTTTTTTCTTTTTGTGAAAATATTTAATAAATCTTTGGGTATATGCTGTCTAAATTCTAATACCTGCAAGATTTGAAAGGTGCATCAAAATACCTTTTCATCCATGTCTGTTTAATCTAAGATCATACACATGGCCTTCCCTGGATAAAATGGGTGAAAATTTGGTCCCAGTGACACCTGCAGGTATCAATCCATAGTCCCCAAAGGAATCAGGCTGGCATTTTGTCCTTATTACATGAGAGTCATTTAAGGGGGTCGCGGCTCAGCATAAAGCTTCGGTATGAGAGGAGGCAAGTCCCTTATTAATAAAGAATTCAGTAACTCAGAGAGTCAGCCAGGTATCAAGTGCACTGTGTAGCCATCCAGAGGAGCACGGGCTGCCAGCACGGCTGCTAAAAATCAAACCTACTGTCCTAGTTTCTCATGATCAAGTGCAGTGAGTATGCGTTTATCTGGGTTTTTTATGTCCTGGGAGAGAATCCAACAGTACTATGACATTTCTTTCCTCCCCTCCATAAAAGATGAAATTACTTGCTTGTCTCTAGAAACTTAGGAAGTACTTTAAAAGAAGTTCCAGACTGAAGCTGCCACAACTACCAAAACAATCTGATCAGTTGAACTGAGATACACCCCTCTTTCACTGCCATAAACTTACAGCTGCTGTCACAATGGACACATGGAGCTGGATTTCTCTTATTATAAAAGGAAATCAACCACATGGTGTTTTCTTGATTTTGGTCTGCAGCAACTTGTGTCTCAACATTTTCTAAGTACATCCAAAAAATCATCAGTTTGGGGGTGTTTTGGGAAGGAATGACAGTAGGCTTCCTTAATGCTGTTGGAAGGAAAGATTTTTTTGTGGTAGAAGACTGGCTGTCCACACTTTAGTTCACTTTAGTTCAAGATTACTATTATATCAGTGAAATTTTAGTATATAGAATATCTACTGGGATAGATTTTCTAATTAATTATTAAAAATGTATTTAAGTATTACTTACATGAAAAATATCGTATTTGCTTCCAATTATCACCAAGGGTATTGGAAAAGGGTCAACTAATGCATAGTCCTGTTAAAAAGATATAGGACAGTTAAGCTCTGTAAACAAACTGTAGAAGATTGCAACTGTTAAAGCAACTGAAAGGGGTTAAAATAAATTCACAGAAGACAAGGTTTTCCAAACCTTAAGGTAGAGGAATCAACTTTATTGCAATATCCATATTCTACCCTTTTCCCATTTTCTTCCTAAATGGTCAGGAAATAATCCCTCTGAGCAGTCAGAAAACTTCCTGGAATAAAAGGGCTTTTCCACTATATATTACATTATTAGATGGGAAATGAAGAGAGGAAAAACCTCCTGTGTTCACAGAACACCTGCCAGGCTGGATTAGTAGAACTGGCTTTTTGACACATTCACCTTCCTTGAATAAAATCTAAAAGAATACAGACAAAATCTCAAGAAAAGTAAGTGGAATGATTTGCTTGTGTCACACATTTGTCCTCCCCACATCATGTTTTCCAAACACTTAAACACTTCACATTTAATGTGCATTTCAAATGTTTGATATCAGCACAAAGAGGAAAGATCATCCAACAATCTTGAAAATGTGAGTCAGTATCAGTAGAGGAAAACAGGTCTGAGAGTGCAGACTTAAGTGCTAAATAGCCAACGTGGCATAAACATTTTAATAAGTGAATTACAAGAATTCTAAAGTGATCTGGAAGGGTTTGCTGTAGTTCATATAAAATGATACAATCTCCTCGTGTTCAAGCAATTATTTATTCAAGCTGCTTTGGCTGCAGCAGTGCAAGAAAGATGTGTTGTAGCAGAGGTTCGTCCAATTGCTCCCTCCTAACCCCAGGTATTTCACAGACAGGTTAAATGACAGAATGTTGACAGAAGCTGCACATACTGAAAATCCTCTGCTTGGAGAGGAGAAATAATGGCTTCACTCATACACTGTCAAAGGAAAAGCTTTGAGCAAAACTGTCACAACTTAAAAATGAGTATATATAATATAAAACTGAAAAACATAGTTTTCATTTCATAAGAGGTAAATTTGGGGTAACATCAGAAACCTTAAAACTAGCATATTGAACCCTATTCATGTTTTGACTGTGGAATTTATTTTTGACTATGGAGTATTTTAGATGCATTTTAAACAGCCTTTTTAAACAAGGTTTGCAATTAATATGTTTTATCATCACAGCAAATAATTCTTTAACCAAGCTGATTAAATATATCTTAATCTTTAAAAATGTAAGTATTTCATTGATTCCTGTTTATGATAAAAATGTTCAGCCACTAAAAGGCACATAAAGATCTCCATAAACTGTCATTTATTTGACTGTAAAAGATAGTATTTTCTTCTAATAAATTGACACAATTTTTCTTTGAACAATGATGAAAGTAAGAAGAGAACTGAGCAGTAATACAATATTTTATTTGCATTATTGATGTCTTTGATAATGAAAGCTAAACAGAAACTTTAGTTCAGGAGGTATAATTGTGTTTCCTACAGTGCAAGCATAACAAATTTTCTTAACAATTAATAGCATTATTATTATTTTTCCTTATTGCAATAAGCTTGCAATTTTCTAATATGTAAACCCCTACATGAAACTATACACTGTGGCCATAATTTATTGCCAGGTGTGCATGTAGGTGTTATTTTTTGGTGAATTACCTTCTCTGAAAGTAAAAACCAAAATAATCCCAATATCAAACCCCATACGCTAAATCTATGGAGTGCTGCATATTTTGCTTCCTCATATATGTTGAGTTACTTTTAAATTTCTGAGCTCTACAAGGACGTGCTGTATTGAAGCATTTTATAGAAGTTACAGTAACTAGATTTACATGCCAGGTCTTTGAATTGTTGAATACTTATTTATGCATTATATATACACAACATTTGCAGAGGTTTAATGCACAATGACTTTTCATTTCTATTGCGCATAATCTAGTTTAGCTTTTCCAGAGATTTAGTTAGCAATTATGTTTAAAGGACTGATGTTAACATTTCTGAAACTTTATAATTTAATTAGTTGTCAGATTATCAAAAGGCATTGAGTTTGTGATAGACATTTAAATAAATGCAAAGTATATAGTCATGTTGATGGCTGTTATAACTATATTCTTTGCTTAAATTTGTACCTTCAGCTAGTCTCTTGCTAGATGATTTTTGTACATTCTAGTTTTCATCTTCATTTTAAAAAGATGAGGGGGAAAAAAAGCAATCTGCTACTCTAAAACTATTTCTTTTGATTGGTGTAACATGCCATAACAATCACATTAGATATCTAACAAAAAGATATAAGAAACCTTCTTTCCTTGTTTCTGCTCTTATTGAATTTTTATTAAATTGCTATAATTTTCCAGTGAACAGGTTCATCTACATCAAATGGATTTTCAGTCATGCATAAAAATCTAAAAGAGTTGTTTATGATTTTCAAAAGCATTATCTTTAACTGTATAAAGGCCTGTGACATCTGGAGAAAATATTAGAAGTAACTTACAGGGTGATCCCTCTGCAGATCGTTCCACTGTCTCTGTTTAATTTCAGCAGCTACTTCAGGGTTTGTTTTTTCTAGTTTGGTTAAAATTTTGTTCACGTGGTTCCTGGTCAACTGCAGAAGGCTCTCCATAGTAGTCCAGAGTTCATTAGGTTTGGAGAGATCCAATACCAGAACTACAGCAAATGACCTATTAAATAGGCATTATTTGGTCACATATTTAGCACATGAGGCAGTCAGCATTTTCATACAAAACCACACCTGTAGGGCAAATTGAACATCTAACTGCTAAGACAGAACTAAATGTGACAGCAAAGCAAGATGGCTTTTAGGGGTATTCTGCACTCTGAAGAAACCTTTCCCTTGTCTCTTGTTCAGAACTATTATTTTGGCAACTTTCAATCAAGCATTGTTTTTGGGGACTGTCTTCAAACAGTAAAATATGCAAATATCCTCAGCCCTGTAGCTCCTTCCTGTATGACTGAGGATTTCTGCTATTATATATCCCTGCCATCTCATAAGTCTACAACCCCAGACCAAGCAAGGTTAGCCAATGGCTAGGATCTTTCCTAACTATTACCTGTATTCCCTGTATACCTGGGAGAGTTCCCTGCTTTCATTCTCCTTTTCTAATATGAAATGAATAAAATCTGGTTAAGGACAATATTCTGTATCATGGACTGTGACAGTTTGTTGGAACCTTGAATGGGTGCATGAGAAAAGTCTGAAAGATATAAGAGTGCTCCTGACATCCTTAGCTATTACCAGACTTTTAAAGGTGGATTGTTGATGAGAAATGTTTTACATCTGAAGTCCTCTCTTTCTAAAACTCTGCCTCGCGAGACACCAGCTGCATTTAAGTGCAACTGTAAAGATCATTGCAAATACAGTAATTGGAATGGATGCCATCAGTCTATCCCATTCCAACCTGACTTGAAGAAGGGGATTCCAGACCACAGTGGTATTACAAAAGCTACGAAGCAAACTGAGTGTTCAAATTCATTTTAAAATGCCATGGGGAAGAAAAATCTGGTGAAAAGTCTCTTGATGAAATTAGATATAGTTTATGGAACTTTTAAATAAGCAAATTGCTTGAGTACAATGATGAGAAAACCAGCAAAATGCACTTACATTTGTTGAAATCGTAGAATTTTTACTGGCATGTTCAAATATTGCCTTGTGAACAGAATTGAATTGTTCTTGCAGAACATTGCTATCCCAACAAAGAATCTTAAGATTCTCCACATCAGAAAATCCCTTATCAGTAAAAAAGGAAGAAAGGACTGATGGAGGTAGAGCTCAATTAATTTAATTTAGTCAGGGGCTGAAAAATTATATTTAATTTTTTCTCTCCCAAGCTCTTCTAGAGACAAAGAGCTTCACATGCCGTGTGTGTTTTATTTTTATTTCCTCTGTCTTAGTCTCTCAGCAAATAATGGCATTATCTCTGTCGTCAAAACAGGCGCAAATGTACCTGTAAAAATGATATCCCTCCTTTTTCTTCCCCACAGAAGTTAAAGCTCAGTACCAATGAAATAAAGCAATACATCATAATACAAAACTTAGCTTTTGATCCTTTTCTCCCCTTTCAACTCCCATCTTCCCTAACCAAAAAAAACCCATAAAAGCACCCCCTATCACCTTGTCATTTCTTCATGCAACTTTTCATGCATTTCTTCTTCTTAGGCTATGTATTACTTTAATGGATTTTTCTCACTACATTCTCTTAATTTGATCAAAATTTCTGTTTCCTTTTGTTTTCAAATAATTTCAGTAGCTCTAGTCCCTCCTGGAAATGTCATCTCTCTGTTGGGAAATTACTTTCTCATTAAAAGGTCATTTCCCAAAAATCCAGTGATTTTTTTGGTCACAATTTTTGGCCTTGTTTTTCACCCTAAAATATCTGTTGCAGAAAGAGCATCTATGTGTACATACAGAAGTAGGAAGCAAGATTTTATTTTTCATATGTCCCCAAGTCTGTTTTTTTGCTCTTCACTGAGCATAAAGATATTATGTCTTCTCTTTTCCTGTACTTCTTGTTCTACCTACTTAAGGCCAACCTAATTCCTCCATGTTTTGTTGAGATTACTTAGAACTTGTTTATTTAGGAGAGAAGCATGAAAAGGAAAACCAAAGCCAAGCATCATGGTATTACTGTGATTCTTAGCAAATCCCCATAAATGTTCTATCTTACACTTTGAAAGAGGTTTTCACACACACACACACAAAAAAAAAACAAACAAAACAAAAAAAAAAAAGGTCTAGAGGTTACTAATGTTTGAAGGAAAGGTCAAATTAACTCTGGAATTGTAATATTTACACTTACCTTATGTTGTGGCTAGTGATTGGTATTCGAATGAGTTCCACTAATGAGGTTCCACCACCTAGTTCCCAAAAATGAGCTACATCTTTAGGCTGCAAAAGAGTTTCATTATGTTATTTTTAGGTGTGTGTATATATATAAAGATATGGTAAATCATACTTTGTACTCACTGTATTGTGTCTCCTTGCCCTTCTTCCAAAAGTATATTCCAAGGCTAATGTTGGCTTTGGAGACTCTTCCCTAAAGGAAAAGTAACTGAATTTTGTCAAGATCTTCTAAAGAAAGGAAGTTAATTCTACAGTTACTAAATTGTATTTATCAGTCAGTTCAGAATTTGGCTTAGAGACAGAAGTACAGAGAGGACACATTTAGACAGGAGGTGTCAGGTACTGAAGACAGGAGAAGCAGCAGCACCAGCCCGAATAAATGAGTCATTTCAGATAACACTGGAGAAGGACTGAAGGGGTCACCTGAGATAATCAAATGAAGGGAAATAAGTGATCACCCAGTCACAGAACACATCTGCATACATGTATTATGAATTATCACACAATATGACTGTTTTTTTAATCAACAGCTGAGAACTGCTTTAAAATATTTAACACATACCTCTCAAGGCATCTCAGTATGATAGTGGTCTTTCCCTGGAAATTAAAAACGAAGAGGAACTCTGCTGTACTGTCTTGAAAGCATAAAGTTGTATCACTACATCAAACTCATTTAACATTCCAATAATAAAGTACCAGAAAACTGCAAATGCATGTAATTGTTTGCAGCCTTATAGTGGAAACTTAAGTCCAATTTTCAATCAGAATCAAGTTACACTACCATTATTATAAGTATAAATTAATAGAACAAATATAGTAATAGGAACACTGTACTTAAAACAGACATTAGTGATCAATTAGACCTCTGTGGAATGAGACCATGAGATACTATGTCTTTAAAATTAAGTGAACCTTAACATCTGAGAATATAAGATGTTTTCCCTGACACAAATTACGTTTGAAAAGTGTAGAATTGTTCAGTATTTTAGATTACCCCGTTTTTGTTTCCCATAAATAATATTGATTTTTCCCAAACTTCCCCTGGCTTGACATAATCATCATCAGGATTTTCTCTCTTCTCCACTTCAGCTATAGCAAGATCCCATAAAGTATCACTAGTTGGAAGAAAACAAAGTAAGAAGAGAATAATTAGAGAAAACACATACCTTAGGCCCTAATTCCTGAAAACATCTAAATTAAGGTTACTGTGGTGTAGATTATTATTATTATTATTTCACATCGCCTGCTCTCTGCTTGTACTTCTAAACAAACCAGCTGAAGTGACATTCCTCAATAACCCCAGCACCCACTTGTGGCACATACTGAGCACATTCCTGCTGTGCAGCAGGAGGCTTTGCTTGGAGTACATTTAATCACAGAATCACACAATAAACCAGGTTGGAAAAGACCCCTGAGATCATCTAGTCCAACCTGCGACCGAACACCACCAGACCGAGTGCCACGTCCAGGCTTTCCCTAAAACACCTCCAGGGACGGTCACTCCACCTCTTCCCCGGGCAGCCCACTGCGGTAGTAAGACACCTTTAAAAGGCTGCGTGGCGTGTCAGGCTTTCCGCAGGAGCCTGCGGAAGGCTGGCAACCTCTGGAGCCGGGCACGGCTCGGAGAGCTCGGGAGAGCTCCGGACCTGCGCTCGGTGTGCCGGGAACCTGCTGCTCGGGCAGGGAAGGCTCCCCGTGCTCAGGCTCACCCGCGGTCACCTGCGGACCCCGTTTTTGTGGGTTCCCGTACAGAAGCAACCGGGCAAGGGCCAAGCGTGCCCCACCTGCCCTCGGCCCCGCTCGCATTAGGGGTAGAGGCCGGAACGGCCCGTTTTAAGCCCTCCTTCCTTCCCTCCCTCTCCAAGCTGTCCTCCCCGGCCGCCGGCCCCTTCCCCCAGAGCAGCGGGAGCGATCCGCCGTCTCCAGCCCGGGCAGGGCTCCCGGTACCTGGCCTTGGGCATCGCTGCGCGGGGCGCGGGCCTGGCTGCCCGTGGCCATGGGAACGGCGCGGGGCACGCCGGGAGCTGTAGTTCCGCGGGGGCAGGGACGGCCGGCCCCGGCCCCGGGCTCGGCCCAGTCCGCCCACAGAGGGAGGGGCCGTGTGGCGGTCCCACCGAGGGTCCCGCCCGGTCTGCTTTCCGTGCGGCCTGCGGCTGTCTCTGTTTTCAGGGTTCCCACGCCTCGGTACCGGTGCGAGTGTGAGGGCCCTCAGGGCATCTCGACTGTAGCCCCTCCTGTGAGGGAACAAAATATTTCAGCTGTGGAGGAAGCCAGGGATAAGTAAACAACACCATCGGGAGCCTTATTTGACCCCGGCCTTAAGCACTGGCTCCTGATAAACTCACAGTCCCTCAGTGAGCTTTGTTACCAGCGGGGGGAGTGAAACGAGGCCTGAGTAGTTCCCACTCCCTGGGAACTGCTGTATGACACACAGTAAGTGTAGTTATTTTACAAAATTCATTGTGTAATTATTTTATTGTCCAGCGGCGGGGAACGAGGGAGGTACTGGGGCACCTCTCTTATGAGGAAAGGCTGAGGGAGCTGGGCCTGTTCAGCCTCAAGGAGACGCAGCTGAGAGGGGACCTCACCAATGTCTGCCAGTATCTGAAGGGAGGTGTCAGAGGATGGAGCCAGGCTCTGCTCAGCGGTGCTGAGCAAAAGGACAAGAGGCCATGGGCAGAAACTGATAAACAAGAAGTTCCACCTGAACATGAGGAAGAACCTCTTTACTGTGCAGGTGACTGGAACACATTGCACGGAGAGGCTGTGGAGTCTCCCTCACCGGAGTCTCCCTCACCAGAGGAACCATCTGAACACAATCCTGTGCCATGTGCTCTGGGATGACCCTGCTTGAGCAGGGAGGTTGGACCAGATGACCCACTGTGGCCCCTTCCAACCTGACCCATTCTGGGATCCTGTAACTCTGTTGTTACATGGGGCATACAAAGTAAGACACTGTAACAAATGGGCTGGATTATTTCAAATAAGATTATGAAAAATCAAGTCCAAAAATGCTGGGCTTGGATTAGAAAGTAGGATTTAAAGGGTGCAGTAAAACAGGATTACTCTGAGTATGAAAGGGGCGTAGGGTATAGGTGAACCCGACAAGTCTAAAGTGTTCTACATCAGAAAAGTGACCCAAAATCCAGGACAGCAGTTACAGCTCTCTTCTGTAGCTGAGGAGCTGCTTTGTATCTTGAGAGAGTGGAGACACAAAAACCTGACTAAAATCATTCAGTTACCTGTTTGATCAAAGCCGGGAAAGCGGCCTCCTTCGTAATGATTAACTCAGATTTCATTTTAACTGTTCCTTCTTCCTTACCCAAAGAAGGCTGATGTATCCTTCCACTGACCCTAAGTAATGTTCATTCTTTAAGAAAGATTTTTTTTTTTTCTAAATTTAGCTTGCATAATCACTCAGTTTCAGTTCCAGAAGCCTTTATATGGCAATTCTTGTCTGTTTTTAATTACTTCCAGGTTTTTTCATGCATATTATCAGGAATTTGCTAACCTCCTATAAAAACCATGGTTTTGCTAATTAAAATCCAGAAAGAAACTTAATTATGTAGTGTTGTACAGTGCAGATCATACTGATGTCTAAGTGCATTTCTTTCATTTCAATTTCAGTTCAACAGAACACTTCTGATATCTTGGGATATATATGAAGCCAGTGCTGATCTGTAATCAGCACCTAGAGGCAGTAAAATCCCTGGACAAAGCTGCTCTTGCTCTGCCAAAGAAAGCAAAACTATGGTAGGAATTGCTCCTGGCACTATGACTTATGCAGGTATTACTGCAACAACAAGAGTAGAAAAAGGAAAGTATTTTTACAGTGATTTACTCACTGTCAGATGTGGCAAATCTGGAAGATGCTGCAGTACAGATCTGAGCACAGTAAAGGGGTGTACAGTTAGTAAATGTACTGAGACCCAATCTGGAATTTAAATTGGAGTTTTTGGTATTTTATGTTTCAACTTTCTCTGTTTCTTTTGATCTAATAAACTGTAAAAAACCCCCAAAACAACACACACACACAAAACTTTTTTTTCCCTAATTCATTATTACTGAGTTACTTATCATCTTAGTTAAAATTAACTCAAACTAATGGATTGCACTAAGCTGTATGGACTATTAAAGCTCTACCTAAAGCTTTAAGTGGTGCATTCCTTTATGCAAGAATGGTTTTCTTCCTTCGGGAACCATTAAAACCTATGAAAACTGGTAGTCTGACAAGGACTCCAACACCAAATACCTACCAGCCTTCTTTCATAGGGAAATATATGCTTTTATTTCAAATTTAAAGAAAATTTAAATACAAAATGACAAAATGCATTAAATGTTTGGATTGTAATAAAACCTTAAAGCTTTATCCTTTGCCTGGTGTGCTACAGAAGTAAATGGGTCTTGCTTGTTCTAGAAATCAGCTGTTCTCTTGCTAATACTGCTGCTCAAAAATTGGAAGTGAAGTTCAAGTAATATATTAATTTACATTGCATTCCAAATAGTCTTTTCAAAACAATGTGATTGTTTATACAGATATTTACCAGTGATTTTTTAAGTAATTTTCAAACTCAGATTCATTAGTCATTTACACGGACTGTTGATTCTGACCAGTAACTCAAAGCAAGCACGCAAGGTACTCTAAAGGTAATGGTAGAAGGTGAAGTCTCCTTGCATGTGCTAAAATATTAATCCCATCCTGCCAATATTTTTACAACCTAGGTTCTGCAAGCTTTGAGCGTGAGAAGTTTTCCAGAAAAGTCCCAGAAGCTGCTGCTCATTTGACAGCTCCCACAGTATCATCACTGCTGAGGTGAGAAACGTCAGGTTCCTATCTGGGCTTTAGTCATGTATTAGGTAGCACAGTATGAGTATCTTTGGTGGATGACTTAAAGTTAAGATTGAGATGTGGATCACTCATAAGGCTTGGGCTGGTGGGGAAGGCAGAACAGATTATCTGCTTGGACTGTGAAATTTTCAGCCGTGCTGTCTTGCATTGTCTGGTATTCTTTAAGTAGCTGTGGAGCTTGATTACCATGGAGCAAGGCCCTGAGATAAAGAGAGCTGTGTTAGGAAGTGTGCTTGCATGTGAAAGAGACTCCACTTGCTGACCCTGTTACCTTGAAGGGAAGTGTCTGCTGAGGTTACTGTCACTACAGAAACCTCACTCTTGCTAATCAAACTGGAAGCAGCTGCATTGTTTAACACAGTGTTGTCACGGTAACTGTGAGTGCATTCATTTAATAAAATAACACAGCATTTCTGGTCATGTGACTGTGTGGGATTAAGGTGACCTATAATGAGCAGTTAGTAAGTCTGGAAAGTCATGCCAAAAAAAGGGAACTATTGCATGAATTGCTTCTGATTATGATGATGTAGGGACATACTGCAGCAGCAAGAGCTCAACAAAAAAAAGCAAAGCAATGTCTAGAGTTTCCTACCCAAAGGCAGGCAGGAAGGTCATACTCTGCTTCACAGACTGTACAGGGCTTTATAAAACAACTGTTTTTAATGTTGTCAATGAAATCTCCAGATGTGCACATCAACTGCTTGTATTATCGTCTTGTCTCAAATTTCAACGAAGATTTAAAAAACTACATGAACAAGCTCACTAGCAAAATACTTCACTCTTTTTGCTTTCTAGTAACAGAAGGTGATCTGCCACATTCATTTGAAACTGGACAATTAGGAAAGGCTACTAGTTGGAGTATTCCAGGTTATCATAACTTCATGATTACAAGACTTTCGTATTTGTAAATTGAAGTTTTTAATCATTTTTGAGAAGCTTTATACTGTGACCTAACTGATGCAGTAACATATTTGTATTTCTAAACACCCTTCCCCCCTCAAATCTTAAAGTTAATTATTCTGCTGATTGCAAATGGGTGTTAATTCCTAAATGAATTTCACCATGGGATCTGTATCACTTCCCATGGGGTGCAACACAAGAAGTAATGCCATTGGTCTCTTGTAGCTCCCAAGATGCTTCCCTGGACGATGGCAGGGGACTGGCTGTCTAGGAGGCAGTAAAACCTCCTGCTGCTGGCTCTGCCTCCTGGAAAGAGAAGGGTCTAGTGCCTCAACCACCACCAAAGGGTGGAAGTTACCAGGAAGCTCTTTCCACCTTGCAAAAGTGAAAGCATCTGGATATAGTACGTGTGTTGTTTGGTGGTAATTTTCAAGAGGAAGCATAGGCCCATGGTACAATTCATCAAGTGGTGCTAGAGTCCTGTGGACTTCAGTAGCCGTGCAGGACTTTGAGAGCTTTCTAAAGAAAGCCAGCTTGCCTGTCTGCCTTTTCCCTTTTTAAGACCATGTTCTCTTCATGGCCGGTATCTCCCTTCCACTCTATTTTAATTCTTTAGGAGGATACTCCCTACTTCTAATAAAGGGTAAAAAGCTGAAAATACCTTTTCTCTCAGTATAACCATTTGAAATATTTAAAGAACATAAACCAGAGATTTTTCATTGTGAAATTACTTCATTTTTAAATAATAATCGAACAAAACCCAATGAGGACTGGCTGTAAGGGATTAATGATATGTGATCATTAACATGAGCAGAAGTGGAAACTGTAAAATGTCCATGAATCAGTGATTTATGTTTGAGTACCTTCTTCATGGTTGTACCTAAATTATCTATTAGAGTATGGTGCTGATCCATTTCAGAGCCTGCAGAAGTGGTTTATTTGCATTGGAACAAAAAAGAGAGGACTGAAAGAAAAACAGTGGATGTAATTTCTGTGTTTGACCTATGTAGCACTGAGGCTTGCACCTGAAAAAGGCAACTGGAAAGTGCTCCTAGGTCCAATAGTGCAGATGCAGCATCATGTCTTCAGTGTGCAAGAACATTATATTAGTATTATAATAGGAAATGTATAGATACAAATTAAAAACAAGAAGTAAATATTATTCTGACTCAATGTATATACACTATACATACTGTACATGGATTTAAGTTTACTTACAACATTTCAGTCAATGGTTTCTGTGTTGTTCTTGTGTTTTGAACTGTGAGTCATTCTTGCCATCTGTGTTATATTATTATTCTGGATTAAAGGAAAAATTAGGTACAGGGTCTTGTTGAGCAAAACTGTACTAAATACAGTGCGTATCCAATTTAGATTTTTTTCAAAAGGCTGGAGCAGACAAGGTTTATTTAGAAATTTACCAGACCAAGGCTGAAGATTTGCCAAGTAAAACAGCTGTATAACAAAGGCTAGAGTGTATCATGAGAATACTCTTTAAATTTGTAATAGCTACATGATGTGCTTATGTGTTTGGTTTTTTGCAAAGGAGAAACAGTTATACACAATTTGTTCCTTTTAGTCCCATGATATTTGTATTGCAAATAAGGAAGGTGGTGGAAGTGGAAATTATTTTGTATTTGACTGCTTTTCTAAACAAAAATTCCTTTTCAAAATGAAAGTTATACAACTGGTCTAATTTTGAAAAATAGAGATGAAGAGCTGAAGGCAGATTGGTCCCTGAGTATATATCTGTAAAACTATAAAATCTACACATTTGTTTCCAATGACACCTTTCTCCATCATTATTAACAGATGTATTTTTTCTGAGCTGTAGGCACAAGCAACTCCCAGTAAATCATAACCCTTAAACTGACTCCTCATCTTTCCAATTCAGGCCAGAGCTTTAACTGAAGGCTACTCCTGTTATATGTGACTGAACGAGTGTATACCTGTCCACCTTCCTTTTGTTTATGGAGCTGCTTATGCTCTACATCTTGTACATCAGAAGGTTTTCAGTCCATGTAGAAACCCTCTAACAAGGATGCACTATCCTGACACATAATCCTTTCATAACAAAGTGGGACATTTAGTTGGTCTGTTGATTGCAAGAAGTGGCTGGCTCCCCATTTCCTTGAGTTTCTGTCCACTCTGAGGTGCCAGTAATGCTGGAGCAGAGAGGTGATGAGCAGCTCCTTTCAGCTGATGAAAGTTGTTAATGTAGCTGGCAATCAGTAGAGTGATCTCAAGAATCTATAACAGGAACATACAAAACTCTTTGAAAAATACAGTGATGTGTTTTGACTGCTGAAAAAATAGCTAACTTTTTAGCAAGTGACAATCACCATCAACTGGATAAGTACTTGTACTTTAACAAATTAATGATGGGGGGAGAGGAGATAACTAATAAAGCTTTCTTTCTTGCTCCTTGCAAATAATGTAATGTTATTCCCATCAGGACGTATCAAAGATACTTTGTCTTCCACAGTCTTAAAGGATTCAGAGATGACTTCCTTAATTTTGAGAGAGATGTTGAAGTCCCAAAGATGACACTCTGAGAAGTTTTGCCAGAAAGCTCAGAGAACTCAAGATGCATGGTAGATGAAGGGAATAAAGACTTCAGGGAGGTTTTTATCATATTTTCTCTTTGTGACCCATATGAACCTTGCTGAGACATGGAACAGGTTGCCCAGAGAAGCTGTGGATGCCCCATCCCTGGAAGTATTCAAGGCCAGTTTGGATGAGGCTCTGAGGAACCTGGTCCAGGGGAAGGTGTCCCTACCCAGGGCAGAGGGGTCAGAGCTAGGTGATTTTAAGGTCCTTTCCAACCCAAACCATTCTGTGATTCTATAAAGGCACAATCTGAGGGAAACTTCAACATGTGTATTTTACTATGCTTATTTTTATGAAAAATCATGTTTTGAACCAAATTTATATGTGGCATTTTGTATTATTTCAAAAATTTGTTCAAACTAACAGCAAAACCTTTGGGGTTTTTTTTGTTTGGTTGGTTGTTTTTTTTTTTTTTTAATATAGTCAGGCTTACCAGTGGAGGAAAGAATCTAGATTTATAAAGCAGGACTTTTTCTTTTTTCTTTTTTTTTTTTTACCAAAAGGAAAAATATCCTAGGATTTTTAAGAAGTGACTGATCTTTCAGATGTTGTGTTCTACAATTTCTCTGTAGATCCCAAATGTACTTTTTGAAAAATCATCTTTGGTGCTGATTAGGCTAACAGACTAGGTTTTAGGTACTGCATGTAATTTCTGTCCTTATCAGCCTTCTTTGTCCTTCTATGAAAAATTTGGAATGTTATAGACAGGGACATCAAAAGAACAGGAACACATCAGTACTGTCACAGTTAGCCCTAACATTACTAATTATTTGCTCTCTAAAAACATCTGGCAAAAGTCAGTAATCTGAGCAGGCTGGAATTAAAAAACGTGTTTCATCTTTCATGTCTGTTAGGGATTACCCACTAGAGAGTACAAAAGCAGATGGTGGGAAACTGTTTCAGGTAATATACCAACCTTTGGTTTTGTCATGGCAAAAAGGTATTTTTCAGTTGATTTGTCCTTTGTCTGAGCATTGTTAACAACCAGCATAAAATCATCTTGATAGCCTCCGAAAGTCATCAGGCTCTTATATGTGTATGTAACTGTCAGTCGCTGAAAAAAGGAAAGCCCCAGAACAAAACACAAAGCTATTAAGCAGGACAATGCAAGAAAAACAGATTATTCTTTAAAAAATATAATTACACATGTATTTTGGAGGTAGCCTCTTAAGAATCTTGAAATTGAGTATGAATTCTGAGATAGCTTCATTTAGACCTTCATAATGAGGAATTTTCACTGTAGATTATAACTCTTCTAAGTTTGACCTCTGTTTCTATAACAAATTAATTAAAGATATAAGAAGATTTCAACTCAGGTGTGTAATTCCATTTACCCAAATCTTGACTGATTTGAGAGAAGTTAATCTTACAAATTCCATTTGAAATTGAAGCAGTGTCTAAATAAATTAAATGGCGGAGTATGAGACATCTGAAGGAATTTAATTCCAGGTATTCCTTTTGTGCAGTGATGTGTTTTGCAAACACACAAATTAAATTCTGTTCTCTTTTTTTAAATCTCTGATTAAACATAAATGCTCTTCAAGGTTCCTCAACTTTTCATCCCTCAATTCTTACTGTTCAGTGTTTAACACCACAATAGTGGCCTTCGAGTTAAGATCAGCATTTAATTCATTGTTATACCTCATATAATTTGCTGCAGATGTTTGCATTTAAAATTCAGCATCAGACAAAATTTGTACACTAACTGACTTAGTGTCCTTCCCTAGTAAACCTCTTTTTGCCCCAGTATTGAAATAGTATTATCTCTACCCCTTGCAACATCATTTCTGATACCCCTGATCCTTCCTACAGAAAATCCCAATGTTCCTGGAAGCTGAGCATTCCTTGAATGTCAAGTAGGGCCTGCCAGTACTTAACCTGGCAATGCCCTACAGAAATGCCATAGCTCCAGGAGCAGTGTTTGTAGAGCTCTCTGCAGTCTGATGCAAGCACGTTTTGCTTGTTCCCTGAGAGCTGCTGTTTGCTCTCCTCATGCTCTTCATTTTATTATTTCCTTAACTGCAAAGAAATGTAATGAAAAGGCCCATATCAGCACAATTATAAAGCTGAGATTTTAATTTTCTGATATTCAGTATTAGCACTTGCTAATAGCAGCATGCCATTCTTTTTCTTTGCAGGATATAAATGAAAGCAGGGATCTTCTCAGGCATTGCTTTTTACACTGATTACGAGTAGTTTTCTGTGAAAACTTGTATTGCAAATCAAAGAAAAATCTGAGCCTAAAATGACATAATTAAATAACACTGGGTTATATTACCTACTATTAAACAAAAATAATACAATGAAAATAACAATCTATTAAAGTAACTGCTCTTTGCAGAGTATATGTATTATGAATAATACTGGAAAATTAAGTCTTCAGGAAAAGAAAATTAATGTTATTGTAATAACATTACAATAACTATGGATTTCCTGACATCTGAATGATTAAAACATTAACATTGCATTAAATTATATAAAAACTGTATCTGATAAACAAAAATAAATTCTGTGCAAAGAATTAATTACTTACTTCTATTATTAGTGCTACTGTAATGATGATATCATTAAAGCATTTTAAAATGAATGAATTTTTGCTTTAAAAGAACAACTAGATAACTTAGCATGGAAACCTAATGCCATCTTTTAGCTAATATGGTGGTGAATCTCTCCATATAATTAGTACTAAAATCTATCTTGACCAAATTTAAAATAGCGATTTCACTTACCATGGAGCTATAATCCAGGATGCTTATGCCATCTTCATGGACAGCAAACCATATGAAGGACTTCTCAACTGAGTCTGTTGCTAGAGGCTACAAAGAGAAATGTTCTTTAGTTACTACTTCAAAATGAGGCAATATGTGAATAATTATTAATTCTCAGCTATTATAGACCTCTCTCCATCCACAGTTCTCACTTCAGTTCCCTCTCAGTGTAAATTTCAGTAAAGGAATTTAAATACCTGCCCAAAGCCGTGTACATGGCCAGAGGCAGAACGATGAACTCAAACTAATCTATTTGAAACCTACCCTGGTGCTTAGTCCAATAAAATATATAGTCTCATTAATAAAATAGTTAGGTGTCTTACAGTTTGTCCACTAGCTCATATATCTAAATACACAGAGTGCTGACAAGCAATTTTTTATATATATATATGTTTACACACACCCACACTGGATTTACCTATTATAACTGAAGGCATGAGGTGACAGTTCTGTTTAACAGAGCTGTTACTTGGATCAAGAGAATTAAGATACTAGTGGTTAAGAGAAATTGAGAGAGGCCAGCATAGAAGGGAGTGCTCTAAGTACCCTTAACCACATTTAGTGCTTCTGCGAGGTTCAGCTTCCAGAGCCAGATATTGATACCTTTTCAACGTTTGATTACTTATCAGGTAAAAAGAGTCTAAACCTAAAAAACTATCTCAAACTAAGATATAAGGAAATGGAAATGCAGATTAATAACGTAAAACAAGCAGTGAGTGTAATCGAAAGTTACTACTATGATACACTTAATACTATGGCTATTATATTTTACCAATCTATGACTTAAGAAGTAATTTGACAGGAGATTCAAGCAGCTCACATATACACTGATATTTTCAACAAAAAATGTACTATTATTTGCAAATTATATTTATATTTAAGCCCCTCCTACCCCTCCCCAATCAAACTCATTCAAATGTCTCACTTTTGCTGCAAACAGTTTAGCCCCAAAGAAAGGCCATTTCCTGGCCACGGTGAGATAAATGCGCACGCAGTCTGCGGCACTGTGCCCACGGAGAGCCATCCATCTTGTCGACAGTCTCTGGCAAAGCTGTCTGTTGAAATGAAGGAGGGAATTCACTTACTGAAGGGAATTCCAATGCTTGCCCACAGCAAGTCTAATGAGCAACAAAAGAATACATATCCTAAATTGATAATTTTAGTTAATACAAGGACGATCACTGATACAGCATTAAATAAATCCAAAATGTCATTTAGTATTTTAATGCACATGAAAATTATTAAGTATCTTCTAATTTTTGAAACATTATGATTAAATATTGATGTAGCAGTCGCAGCATAAAGGCAGAAAGTCTGGGACAGCTTTTAACGTGTCTCTACAGAGAATCAATGTACCTTTATCAGTACTCAACAGCTATGTCAGCTGTCATTCCAAAAATCCATCCAGCTTAGCACATATCTTTACCTGTGGCTGGTAGGAGGCGTGAAAGACGTGGCTTAGCACTACTCCCTTTTAGTGTGTCTGGGCACTGCTACCCAAAACGCTGCTCCTTATGCACAGTGTGTTCACACTGGGGCTTTTTTTGTGGCTCCTTTTGTGAATTTGTGGCTCCTTGGTGAGTTGGTTCAATACTATGGAAAAACTAATTCTCAAAAAACCCCCAGCTCAGAATACCTTTCTAGGACACTGACCTTCAGGGATGACTTAGCCAGCAGCCATAAGGTTATTAGATGTAGCCCAGGAAACGGGAAGGCTAATGTGTAGTAAAGGGAGATCCATCACTTGCAGCTTTGGTCTTAAGGCTTATGAAGTCAAAACTGCACCCTTAGCAGAAAAAATACAGGCAATAGGGCAGGCACAGAGTGATCCTTCCCATGTCACTCTGCCAGCTGGTAGTGTAGGACTGCTTAAACATTTCAGCACATGTTTCACTTTTCCTCCATGAGTTAATCTAATCTGAGACCTTTTATAATTTGTTCTTTGAAGTTAATTGCATAAGTTTGAATGCCCCATTGTCTTCTGAGTATGTAATCATGTTACTATGTGCATATAGTAATAGCTTTAAATTTTCTCAACCTGAAAATTTTCTGTACTGAAGAACATTTCTGTGATGTTTACTGGACTTCAAAACTGCTGTATCACTGACTTTGGGTAATTTATTACACTGTTCTGCTCATTTTCATGTCAGTCAGTGTTGATTTAACTGCCTTGCAGGTTATTAATTTTAAATAAAGTGATACCTTACTAGTAACTCCACTAAGTTACACATTGCCAAGTTGACTGGCTGCCAGAGATTGCACACTACAATAACAAACAGATCACATCCTCATGTCCTTTACTTCAGTAACTCTTTAGTCCTTGCACAGACAGACCTAGTTTAGATTTGCTGAATAAGAAAAATAAGAATTTCAAAATCGCTGGGTTTTGTAACACTGTGTAGTAACTGTTACAGCTTTTGCTAGAATGTGTTATTAATGATGGTCCTTTGTTTAGATTAGAAACGTACAGAGGAAATGGGTTCTTTAGATAAGCGAGAAAATGAGTTTCAAACACAGGTTTAGGCAAATATAGCCCAACATTACATTATTCCCCATGACAATTTAAAACTTCTGTTTCACTCCTACATCTTTAGGGAATATGAATCAAAAAAACCATCTCACCTTAACTGTTCCTCTGAACAACCTTGCTTGTATCTCTTAGGGTAGAATCTCTCCAAAACTTGCTTTAGTGTTTGGTTGGACTTGGACTGGGAAGTGACTTGCCCTGCTGGAGTTGAGAAAGGCCGTTCAAAATCTCCAATCTCTATCTAAGGGGAAGTCCATGAAAAAAAGTTTTTTTGTTATTCCAGAGTAATTTTCTGGCTGGATATTATGAACTATCTTTTGATCTGTTTTGCCAAGTATAAAAGAAAACAAATTTGTCAAATAATGTATACTTTTCACTGATAAAAAAGTCACACTACTGATTTTCTCTTATTTTCTATCTACCATGGAAAAAAGTTAAATATCAAACACAAATTGTACAGACATAATATTACTTCTGCTCTTAGATTGCTAAATCTCCAGCTGACACAAATCAGTTTACATTTGTTGAATAGCAACATCAAATAGATTTCTCAAAACCCTTCATTTGAGCTTTTAATTTTTTAAAAATAAAACATCAAGATCATGTATAGTAAAGGAGTCTTAGACTTTCATTGAAGAGCTGTTACTTTGGAGAAATAACTTGCAGAAATCATGGAAGGAATAGTGAATTAAAAAATGGTACATGATTACATGATATTTAATGCCAGAGGGCCTTGCTGTGTAAGAGGGAAAGCACATTTTAGCCATACTGGTGCCAGCAGCAGAGAATGCTGTAAAGCGTTTCCACTCCAGTCCAGAATTGCCTTACACAAAGTTTCCAGCCCAGTCTGTTTCCTGCACACTGATATGTAAAAGGTGGAGGTCACTTGAGTGTCAGGCAGTCCTGGATCAGTTTGTTTAAGATTTTCTCCTGAAAAACTGCTGTGTGAGTTATTCAAGCATAAAGATTACCTGAGCTAAAAGGGCTGTCAATTCCATCGCTAATTCTTTGTTTACAGGGAAAAGTCCATTGACTATTTGATCATTTGTCTGATACACTAGCAGCAGCTTCTCTCTGTCTGTCTCCCCATGAACTTGAACTGAAAAATAAAGCCTACAGAAAAGACAGAAAGTTATTAAATAAAGAAGATATGGAAATGCATTAGCCCTGAGGATTAGCAGTATCTGCTCTGAATGTGACATGTTTATTTCAGCGTCAAAACACATTAGCAGAGCAACACTTGTACTTGAACCAGTGGGTAAATATTTAACGTCAGTCTTTTGACTTCAGTGGGTTTTTTTGCAGCCCTGCTCACCTCTTAGGAACTAAAAAAAGGTAACTATATTTAAAAATAAATTCTCCAGTTACACCCATTTACTATTTTTGTTGCAAGCTTCAAGTCAGCCAGTGTTTCTCAGATGAAGAAACTGAAAAACAAATCTCGGGACAAGGCAGAGATATTATACTTGCTAAACAAACCTGTTTTTGTAAGTAAGGCGGACAGTCCTTGTGCCTTCACATTTCCCAGGGTGTTGTTCTTTGGAGGCTTGCTCCCATTTTGAAATAATGTCACAGATCTAGAAGGAAAGCAATACAAAACTGATTTGGCATGTCTTCCTATTTGAAAACACCTTGAATAGAAACTGTCAACTTACTTTAATGTCCTCTACCTATCACCTGTTAGAAATATACAGTTTGAATTTTTAAACTCACTGAAGTATAACTTTGCTTGCATTTCTTAGTCAAAGCATTTAATAATTAACATTTTTGGGTTTTGTTTATCCTGCAACACATGCACTACCTTTGGAAACAAGCCATAACATGGAAAGGCCAGGTACTTGATTTAGCAGCTGCCAATGAATGTGTAATAATACAGAGTGAGTTGTTATATAATTAATCAAATGCATTTGATCTCTGCCTTCTTCTGCTGCTGCACACCCAAGTTTTTCAGGTCCTTTCTAATGACTGCTATGAAGTTGGCATGAAGTTTATTATAAGATGCACCAGAAGTGGTTCACAACAAGCTGTGTAGGCGGGTAGGTGGGCAGATGGGGAGGAGGTGGAACAGAGATCCTAGGAGCCTAGCTGGGCTTCCTGTCACCATTCCTTCATAAAAGAGCCTTCCTGGAAGCAGTGATATGAGTAGTTTCTAAAGTTACAGTTAACTAGAAAATAAGTACATGTTTTATAAATTTTGCTTTCCATATGGTAATTTTTCTGATTGTGGTGATGCCGCTTGTTTATCACGAAGGTTATACCACACCTTATAACTCAAAAGTGCAGCTATGAGCATTGGCTAAAGGGTGCAAAAAGCTACTTGGTAGAAGTACAAAAAATTAACGATTCATTAGTTGCTGAAAGAGTTGGAAAGTATCTAACATTTTTACTAAAGCACAGATTATGTGTGTTTTGTCACTCTTTACTGCTAAGAATTTAATTCTAGCAATAGAGGGAGCTAAAATTCAGAATTCAGAACAATGGCAAGCCAAAATTTGGAGATTTCTTAAACTGAGCCCTAAAACTATCCTGTATTAAAGAAGGAACCATTTCTTCTTTTAATTTCCCAGGAACTCCACCCCAGTATCAATGACTTCTTGGACCTCACATGGTCATCTTCTGGAGCTATAATCAGAAATGTTGTCTGCAATCTCTAAATCCATGTTTGACTCTAATTGCTCTTTAGATTTAATAAGCTGTAACAGCTTACTTTTTTTGATTTTTTAACACAGCTATAACTTCTCTGAGTAATATGGGTCTCTTGGAGAAAGCTTATAACTATAGTTCACTGAATGAATTTCAGCAACTGAAAAAGTGATCTTCTAAAAAAAAATCTTTCCTTTCACATTGAGAAAAAAAGACAGTTTTCAGCCTGAAAAATGTTTTCCTTTACATTGTCTGAAGAGAGCTCTGTCAAATGAAGATACTTTGGTTTTTTATATGCACAGGTCATTAAAGACTTTTGTTTACCTTGATGTTTCCTTGAAGACAGTGCTCTATATCCTTGCCAGAGGGATCATCAGAAAACAGTGCAAATCCTGACTGAGCTGGTTTCCTCATCCCGGTATCTTGGTTCAGAGTGTTCAGAAATTCCTCTACTGTGGTAGAGGCATCAAACCCAACAACCTAAAAAAGCAGCCAAAATGTATTTTGCTATCAAACTCATACCCGTTCCCCCTTCAAATCTAAGATTTTGAAGTATAATACCTCTAGAACAGTGGGCCTATAAGACCCATTCCATCCATTACTGTAATTGGAAATGAAAAATTGCCATAAAGGGCCTGGAAAAGATTTCCACATGAGAAGTCAGTTTAGTGGAATTGGTTTCCTTGCACTTGCTACACTTGGAATTCTATTATGGAATTTATATGACAGATGCAGTGTAGTATCTGAGATTTTTGTGACAAATACCACTTGAAAAATGAAGATTATAATTTCCTGCACCTTCCAATATAGTGGAGAAGCAAATGAGATAATAATTTTTCATCATGTGCAACTTTAGAGGGATATCAGGTGGCAGATCTACACTGGCAGATCCAAAATAGTTTATGAATGTTGCTTTGTCACTATTACACAGGTCAGTAATATAGAGAACCTTCTAAATTTTACTTCCCCAAATATGAACTTCTGTCTGCTGTGACTGGTATTGAAGCATTTTAGCAAGAGAAAGAATGTGGCTTCTGTACAGATACCAGTGGCTGATGTTCACTTAAATCTGTATTGAGAGTGTTTTCCTGTATTTGACATATTGAAAATGTTTTGGTAAAAAAATGTCTTGAAAATGGATCATGAACTTTTGTTTGAACTTCTCAGTGTCTGGCATTAAAATAAAAATCTGATCAATCTTCAGAGATTAATACAAGAGTTTTTAATGCCACTATAATTGTTATTTGCTGATCCCACTGAAGTAATTGATGTATTTAATTACAATTTTCATAGCCCTTGTAACTATACAATTTTGGGCAGTAAATAACTAATGAGCAGTTACTCCTTTTCTTCTCCAAACTTCAATTTTGAAGCCCTTTAGGATGATTTAGAGGATGTTGGTTTTTTTCCGGTTTTACTGGGCAAGCAGTAAGCAATTAAGAAACTTAGAAGTGAAAAAATGCAGAGCTCTTCTGTGACCTGAAATGAAAAATTTATTTGATATAGCTTTGATTTAATATAAAAAGTTGCTTTCTATCTAGGAATACTATGAATTGTTAAAACTCTTCTCAGCCATCTCTCACAGCTGGAAACACAAACCAGGATGTGAAGCAGCATGCTTGGAAGCCCATGGAATGTCTCCTACAGGCTTTGACTAATGACGTCCTCAGAGAGTTAAGAATGGAGCCATGTTTGTTCTGTAACAAATATGGTTATCCTTCAGGACTGATAATGGGAGTTACAGCTGTGCTTCCAGGCCTACACTGAGATATTTAACTTCCAAGATGTCTGATGAAAGGAAGTGGAATTTAATGCCTTACCTTTTCCTTCAGTCCAATTCATTCATCTGGTGGTGAGGTTAAATAAGAAACAGAGTTTTGGCAGTTCTCACTCTTACAAGGTTTTACTTTTTTCTTTCTCTTCAAGATTTTCCCCCAAACCTTCACTCTTAGTTGATCAAATCAGATCACAAGTACTTTGTGCCTGCCATTGCTAGCACTGGCACAGGACGAAACTTGAGCCATGTTTACCTTGCAGTTCTCTTTTTGATGTACTGCTTCATGTATATGCTGACAGCAGGGGGTTGGGAGAGCTCAGATTTCGTGGCCTGCATGACATTACCTGATATATGCCGTTCATGAAATGAACTGGAATACTGAAGGGCAGGGAGTGGTGGTAGGGATTTCTCAGGAGAGTGGAAAGGATTTCCATTCTGGAAGGTCTGGCTTCTCGGTCTCCATTCTGCTGGGTACGTTCTACACAGCGCTGGCAATATATAGCGTATTTCCCAAATTCAGTCCTAGGGCAAAAAGACAAATAAGGCAATTCTGGGGGACTGACTGAAAGGATAGTAAACTGTGAGTGAACATTTCTGGAGAGGCCAGATGAGAGGGGCACTCAGATTTCACTCTCTGAGATTTCCAACATATTTTTTTGCACGTGGAATTAGAAAGAGAATTAGTCTACTGAGACCAGCAGAATTGTGCCAAAGATGAACACGGCTCAGGATGTGTTGTGCAACTGCCATATTTTGGTTTTCACAGTTTTGCAACATACAGTCAGAGTATGCACTGCAAAATACTTGTTTCTAAAAACTTATAACTTTCCCAAGTGAGGCACAGAAGTAACATGTACTATATTTTAGTAGCAATTCTACTCAAATTAATTTTAAAATATACATCAAAATAGCTGATATATTACAGGAAAGATTGAAAACAAGGTACTTCAGAAAGACCAGTTGACTAGCTGGGTAACAATATTCAGGCACACCTGGAATCTGCATTCTTCTTTAGGTGAAGTTTAAGAAGCCAAAGGAATGGATGCTGGGGCAGAAAGAGTCCAACGCAGAGGGCCAAGAGCTGCAAGCCCTGAACAAAAGGAATACATTCACTGTTTTAAACATCCTACAACATAAAACTTCCTGCTGTGGCTGCTGGCCAGCAGTGAAGCTTACTGTGCCAAGCTGAGACTGCTGAAATAGGAATGAAAATAACAGAACATAGAGAAAAAGCTGAGTAAATAAGCATATCACCTGATTGAAAGGCCAAATACTCTCTGTCTATTTACATGTGTACACCAAGTTTCTTTTGGGGCTGGAAATGGAAAAACAGCTGAGTTTGTATAAAAAACAGTTAATACAAAGGAAAAGAAATACTAAGGCTGCAAGGCCAAGCACTATGAAATGAGGAGAAGCCTGTGCAATTTTAATTCAGCTCTCCTGTTACACATATTATGAAGCAACACATAAGACATTTTTTCTCCTACCAAATTGACAGTAACTATTGAAAAAACCAAGTATTCAATATTTTGTTATATTGTTGTTGCTCAGTATGTATCCATTGGTTTCACTTAATACAGAGTGCTCTCATGTACCCTGATATAGACTTACTAACGTTGCAACTACTTTTCTCACAATCAATATATCAGTGCTTCACACTGAGATTTAAAAAATGGTGTTTCTCTAACTTGATTTATCTGCTTGCCTGGTATTAAATAGAAATTTGACAGCACTGGCACAGATATTCCCTTTCATCAAATATCTATACTTTGATGGAGGATAGCATTGGCTCTGTTGAAGGTATACACTGCAATAGAAGCAAGAGTAGGAGACTACAGCAGGAATTTACGACTTAAAAAACTAAGTGTAAGGCTGAAAACATTTTACTGCATGTATTAACTCTTAAAAATTATTCCAGGGGATTAGGATAACAACAATTTATTTATCTGCATCAGAGGGAAGGCCTTGCCAATGGTGAGAAGAGCACCAAAGAAGAATTCTGCTAAGTTTAAATTCCATCAGCCATACGTAGCTTCAGTGTGTGCTAATTGACATGAATGTACCACGTCTGTTATAAAAGCCATGTGAATGTTTTAGCAATGCACACATGGAATCATAGAATGGAAGGAACCTTAAAGATCATCTAGTTCCAACCCCCTGCATGGGCAGGGGCACCTTCCACTAGACTAGGTTGCTCCAAGCTCAATTCAACCTGGCCTTGAACACTTCCAGGGATGGGGCAGCCATGGCTTCTCTGGGCAACCTGTTCCAGTGCCTCTCCACACATCAGCCATCTCCCAGATACAGGCTGTTCCTACCTAATAGATATGGCTGCTGGTCATGTTCTGGTAAGAGAAAAACATGTCTATTACAGAAGCCTTGATATGGTAACTTCCTTCCTCATTGTCTGATCAATCTCCTAGTTCTGTAGGCGTTGCTCCAAAACAGGTGTAATGTTCCAGTTCTGTTAATTCTATGCAAGCTCCAAGTATTGGGTTTCCTTTCAATTCCAGTTCATTTCATACTGGATAACAGTGAATAGCTGGCAGTGGACAAAGGGAAGAATTTCAAGTATGTATTAATAATGTAGCATGCAGGGTGAATGCAGAACAGCATAACACACAAGAGGGAGGACTTCTGTCAGAAGCCCTGAGCTTTTTCTGAGGTTCCACTACATGGCACCACAGCTTTACTTCACACTCATGCTGTTGAGTCATTTGCTATGTGGTTTAGCCCACCAAGCTTCCTGAGGCAGCACCTCTCTTAGGAAAGAAGCTGTAAATAAGAATTAGGTTTCGTACATTCTTACTTAACGCTTGACTTGATGACAGCCATTTTATGTCTACCCTTTACAAACAGCATGGGCAGAAATACACTTTACCACCAGATACACATACTTTGTTGGAGGATAGCATCAGCTTTGTTGTAGGAAAACACAGCAGCAGTGAATTGGATTTTAACTCAGCAGATGCTGCAGAAGAGCAAAGCCTCTTTACCATCCTAAACGCTCTGTGTAGTTCCTTCATTGCTGCCAAAATCAATACCATTAAAATAAATACTGGGTTACCTGTATTGGTCCTGTCTGGTTTTGTGGATGTCGACGTCTGGTCTGTTTAATAAGTTGGCAGCAGATCTCATTTTGAAGTTCAGGATGTGTGAGGCAGATCTGCAAAGCACTTTGGGCCAAAGATACATGGTAATCAATGGCAGGAGAGTCAACTGCAGCATTTATAAACAACTGGCAGGTCTAGATACAAAATAATAAGCAAGTGAGTTTACATACAAAGGAGCTTCAACAAATCTTTAAGATGTTCTGTATATCAAAAGTGTATTCCAATTGAAATCACAATTAGTAAGTTCACCAGTAGACTTGGGAAACCCTGCTGGTTCTGCAAAATGGGGTGAAAAGGAGCCAGAATGGATGAAAATCTATACAGAGAGACTTGAGATAAAACACATCCTAAAACCCATGCTAAACCTCCTAAAACGGCAGCATATACACAGATAAAAAATCCACAACTCAGAGCCATTGATTGACATCTTGGCTTTACAGGGTATTTTTACTGTAGGTTAAGTATGACCTTTCCTATACTCAGTCCTGTCTCAGGAAAGCCAGACATTAAGCATTTGTTGTGCTGTGTTAGAAGAAAGCATATGTATCACTCGTTGCATTTGCTGTATACAATAGTTGAATTTTTAAGGGGTATAAGCAAAAATATAAGAAGTGGATGGAAGCCAAATCTATTCTAGTCTATTTTTATCACAAATGGGATAACTGAAACATGACTTGATCTGTTTCTAAATGAATTCCCTACCTGACTTCTAAGCTGATTTATACAAGGTTTCAAGAAAGGTCATATAAGTAATCTCTTTTTTATTTACTTTAGGCAGGTGTCTGTGATTTGAGTTAGGTCTGAAAAGTGATTTCCGAGTAGATATAAATTTGTTTTTATCAAAGAAGTACATTTCCTTGTAAATTTTCAAGCTGCAGGATTGCAGAAAATAAGATGGATGTACTTCTTTGAAGTGCTTCAAACATTCCAGAGAAACAAGCTGGAAAGTTTGCCTAAAAGTGGCCATGACTAAACATACAGTGCTTGTCTTGAATTCCTCTCTAGACCTGAACCATAACATCAAAGTTTTCCAGACAGTTGATGCTTCAGGGAATTCTTTCTTTAGACTGTAAGTTTTGTGGAGAAAGTTCATTTATCCAACCTCTATGCCTTCCAACTTGTAATTTATTTCACAACATACAGACAAAGGAACAGCAAAATTTTATTTTGCCTCTGAAATAGACTTTATAGCCTGGAATCAGGTTAATGGCATTGCAGCATACTTCCTCTCATAGGCATCAACTACCTACCTGGCCTTCAACTGGGAAAGCTGTAAGGCAGACAAAATTTCTCAAGAACCTAGCTGTGGCTCAGTGGTTATGAACCACTATGTGTCTCCTAATCATAAAGCGTTTTTACTACACTGGGACATATATATATATATACACATATATATATATGTGTGTATTTTTAAAGATCTATAAGAATCTTTAAAAGTGAACTCAAAGAACTCTTGTGAAATACTTTTAAAAATTTTTCTATGGATTATTTTCTCTATTTATATTACTGAATAATTCATCTTTTAAGAATAGCTACTTCATATGAAAATATTTTCTTTTTATTAAAAAGAGCAGTACAATCTCTGCTTTCTATCTCAGTTTTAAATAATCCATGACTTGCCTAAACTTAAAATTTACTTTCTTTTTCTTCTGATTTTTAAAATATCTCCCAGATGATTTAAATGTATCTACAACAAAACTTTTGCCTATGATGTTTTCCCCTGAATCTAATTGAAAAAATAGTATTTCATATACAGTTTTCTGAATGCACAGATATGTCCATGCTGTTAGATTCTTTGGAGCTATGAACTTCAGGATAAAATTATTATCACTCATGATGGCCATGGATTTTTCTGCTAACTTGCACTTTATCAATAACTTATCAAATAATTAGGAATACCAAAAGCTGAAGCCTAAACTGCTCCCTCACAACTAAAGGTCATCTTTACATTGGAAGTGATAGTCTTTGGTGAGGTAATATGGGCACATTTTGCTGCTGTCCATTAGTTACCTCTGCTAAAGATAAAAATAAACTTCTCTTTTCTTTTTTCTTATCTGTTGAATATCTTTAGTAAGCCAGTTAACAGCCATTCTTTAGCTAAGAGTTAAAATAATCAGTTAATAAAAAAGGCATCTGCTATGTTTTTACCTTAAATAATTTAATTGCTTCAGTTTGCAAGGCTTCTGATGGCAGTGTTGTAAGAGGGGAAGTAATTCCTTCTTTGCTATGGCAAAGGGTAGGATGTCTCCAAATTTGAGAAGCTAAACAGATAAAATATATACATTTTGCAATTAATTCAGTTCATAAAATATTTACTAAATAAGCACTGGAAGATCAGTATGTTGAAATGAAAATAAACTTACTGGCATCACCTTCCACATTTAATAATTTGCAAAGAAGTTGTTCAAACTCAGATCCAACATTTACACTGGTACTTCCAGCTGCAACTGTCAGATGATAAAGCCACGTGTCCTAAAGCAGAAAAACATAGCAGCTCACTCGTTCTGTGCTGGAAGGAGCTGCTTCATCAGGAGTTTGCTCTCAACTTGAAACCCTACCATGCACTCTTTTTGAAGCCCAGAGGAGTTTGCCTTTGGTTGAATAGACACTTACTCATGGTCTCTAAGTTACAAATATTAAGCAAGGAAGATTGGACAGGGCTCTCTTCAAAAGTTTTTACCCTCAGAAATCATGTCTAATTATCAGGGCATTTTTCCTTTACTCTTCCAAAAGCTTACATAAGTCATTTTTTATCACTGCCAGATCCTGCTAACCTGGGGATAAGGCCAGAAAGCAAAACTACGTCTTCAAGATTACTTGAGAACAATGAAGCAACGATAATAAAAATGGTTTTAACCCCACGTCTCATTGCTCCTTTACTACAGTAGGGCATGTCTGTGCAATGTTGGTCTTGTCAGTGAAAATGGATACCAGTACCCTGTAACCTCTCAGCTACAGCTCTGTCTACAAGTTGCTGTATGAGAGCAAAATTCTCATTATAGCATACAAAATATTCTGCACCATCTACTTATGTAGGCAAGCCTGCACATTTTTGTCTGTTTTAACAAGGATTACCTCCACTAGCATTGATTTGCAGACAAACTCTGATCAATGTTAATAAAGCAGAACCTTCTCCTTATTATATCAAAATACAAGCCAGGTGACTTGTAGTCCTTGTCCTCCTCAAGAAATATTCCTATCACAGCGCCATACTCATAGATGTGCTACTGAAACTCAACAAAAATACCCATTTATTACCTTCTCATGTTTGGATCCTATAAGAAGATAAGTGGGTCCTTGGTCTTTGGGGTGGATAACAACAGTGTAATGGGTTGATAATAAACTGCGACCACTGGCTTCATAATCTTCATCAGAATCACAGGATCTATCAACTTCTTCAACCTTTGCCTCAAAAAGCTTGATTTGACCAAGAGGAAACTAAAAGTAAAAATCAAAATTGGTGAGAGGGGTAATGATTGTTTCAATGCACACTGATATTGTATTATATTTTATTATCTTTATTATTATACACAATTTTTTCTTATTCTGCAAATAGAAATTAAAACATGAACTACCATCCATACCCATTGTATTCACTCATTTTCAGTCTTGCCCAGGAATGTCAGATAAGCCAGATGTTGCAGAGAGCAAAATGAGAATGATATGTGCCAAAGTCTGAAAATGAGGTTTTGAAAAATTGTTTTCCAGATCTGCCTCTTATATAGCTAATGCAATAAATGTATGTTAGGGTGAGAGAAGTTATTCTTCAGTGTTCCCAAACCTGGTTCCAAGCAAAAATTTCCTGTGTCAAGCCTAGAACATTAATTATGATCTTGTTATTTTAGAGGACAGGACTGTATTGTTGATGTATCTGATTTGTTCATACTCTAGATTCAAAAGGTAAATTTTTTGTGTGATAGACCTTCTAGTAGTCTTTTTTTCTCCAGTCTGAGAGATCACAGAGCTTCAGTGTTGAGATGTTTTTGTAGTTAGCATCATTTAGCAGGAAATATTTTATCTAAAAAAGCCATTCAAGAGGAAATTTTCACAGAAGTAATTATTTCATAGCCCTTATCAACAGGAAGCCTCAACAAATGTAAATACAGCATGAAATGTCTTCACAACTGGGTGATGGGACTGAGAGAGGCTGACGGGCTACTCTACACAAAACTCCCTCCTTTCCCACAGCACCACTGGTAAGGATTAAAAAATGATGTGGTGATTCCTATTTTCTGTGGTGCTTCTTAAGTATTCAACTTTTTGAATGAGTTAAGATTCTGAGAATCAAAAGATGTCCTTTCACATGTAAGTAGTCAAGACTGATTTATTCACAAAGTTTAACTAAAACACAATTGGCTGGCTTTTTCGTTTGAATTCCATTTTGAAAGGAGGTCAGTTAAATGGACTCCATTATTAACCACTGCAGATTGTGTAATTTATTTCTGCACAGACACAGTCAGCTACAGAAAACATGATTTTAATTAGCATATTGTTGAACATTAGAAATAAAGTAGCTTTGGAAAACTTTTCATACATATTCTGCTTACAAAAGCTGAATTCTCATTCTGTTTAGCAAATTAGTTTCAATTTTACTTTAAAAGGGCAGCTAAACTTCTTCCAGATGTGAGGGAAATATTCGCAAGAATCCAGCAAAATTCTTAACTAAAGAGCATGAAAAAATGCCAAAATCTTCAGTATTAAAAATGTATAAATTCAGATATGTTAAATGTAAGAGATTTTTCCCTAGGAGAAATTTTAAGTTAATTCTAATGTCTCTGTAGGATGAGCTTGAGATTAATACTCTAGCCAGTTGATTCCCAAACCCTATTTTACATTGTTTCAAAGAGCAATTTAAATAAAATGTTTTGATGGATGGTTACTGCTATCTTATTCATACAGTTCTAGAAATGGGGTTTTGTTGAGGTTTAAAATGGCTATAAAAGGAAAGGATGACAGAGGGAATAACTGGCTCTATACAAAAGCTATGAGTTACTGCCTCTAGTGTGATTATCTTCTTAAAACAGACGTACAATTATGAGAATTTCTACTGATTTTTTTTATAATGGCTCAGTGGACTGTTCAAAATCCTGTTTCTGACCTGCCTCCATTAAAAAGATGTTTCTTGATGACAAAATAAAATGCCTTGGGAGCAAAGGGACAGGTGAAAATCATGTCTAGGAAGTGTCCTAACTCTTGCAGCACTGTGGATGTACAGTGACATACCAAAGAACAGTATTTGGAAGTCAAGTGAGGGACAGAAAGAATATTTAAATTCTTGAAACTTGCAGTCACTGCCCACTGCAAGAGACATAAAAAAGGGTCTGCTTCCAGAATTACATGACAGCTGGGTCTTTTCTGATGCCTGTCAGAAAGGGACACCTGAACTCCACGCAAACCAGTGTCCCCCTTCAGCTAGGGATAACATGCATAATATGTATCACATCCTGTAGAAAGAGACCAATAGGTGTGGTCTGGACTGCTGGCTGTTAGATAGAATCTTCCAAGTTGACAATCTGTGTATAATACCAAGGCCAACTGTACCTTAATAAAGCTGTAGGTTATTGTTTAAAGTCTACATTCTCTGAAGAAATAAGAAAGGGACCTACCTTGTCTTCTTGATTACGGAAATAATACAGCATTTTTCCAACTAGGGTGCACCAAACCCTTTTGGAATATCCATGTTTCACCTGTAATTACAGAACATCAGTAATAATCACAGACAGAGAAACAGTGTCTATTTTCACCATCTCTGAACTTTGGCAAAATTGGGAATGCATGTCTTGGTTCAAATTCCTATCCACATTACTAGACATAAAATTAAAATTGCATAACTCTATTAAGGGTATAAGAATCAGAGCATTAGATGAGATGCCCATCTAAAGCACAGTAAGGCCAGTGTTGGCCTAAACAGTGTTGGAATAAAGCAGACTCGGGGAAGAAGTGTTTTCCTACCTTTGTAAGTAATCCTTTCATGGTTGGCTTGATTTCGGACTGTACGAAGAGTGGGCTGGCAGCCTGTATTTTAAGAACATTCTGCAGTACTTTGATCCATTCCTCTAAGATGTTGGGGGAATCTGCAGTCAGGTAGTATGTTCGTTTCTCTGTGGTCAGCTGTGTAGTAACAAAAGAGTCTTGAGCTTCAAGAACTTGACGTATTTGACCCCACAGTGTGGGATTTGTAATGTACACCACCCAATGTAGCTTCATAGCTTCAGGGAGTTTATCTTCCCTGAAGTACTTTTTCAGTAGTGAAACATTCCATGACCAGACAGAGCCTGCTTTTTCTGGAAAGTTCCAGGATGGCAAGTTGAGAAAACTCAATTCTCCTTTCAGACAAATGAACTCTCTCTACCCCAATGGCTGACCCCATGACTGCTCTCTTTGTTTCTATCCCATATGTGATGATCTAACCTTTGTGGCAGTACAAACCTACAAAGGCCTCCAGGTAGGCCTTTTTATATTTTCTGTCACTGAAACAATTCTTTGGTTTCAAATGAAAGGCACTGATTATTTAATTCCAAGTCCACACTTGGACTTCCAGCGCAACAGGGACTGGAACAAGGGCTTGGCTTTGGGGTTGGAGGGAATGCTGAAACAGCAACAGAGGAGAAAAGCAGGCACCTGAATTGTTTGTTTTCCATCACCCCTTTCAATGTGGCTGGAGGCATTTAGCTCAATTTGACCTTGAGGCTTTCGAATAACATCACTCTGATATGGAAAGAATAGAAAAAGAATATTTTAAATCTACCAACGAACAGCAATCGATTAATACAGGACTAATTTAAACATTAATATTGATAAATACTTTCTAGTTAGACATTGTGTACCTTGTACACCCCTTGGGGAAGTGAATAGTGAATCACCCTCTAACAGCTCAGACAGCAGAAGTGCATTTTTTTCCTTCTAGCAGCCTTAGATTATCAGTAAACAATCTAATACAAAACAACAGGTAAGTTACATGTACTTACTGGAGATTTGTAATATAGCAATTCACCTCCTTTAAGCACAAACCACCGTCGTTTCCAGGTCTTTACTTTACCACCCATTTTTAACAGATATCCAGATTTTTCCAAAGGTTCCTGGTTGTTTAGAAGTTAGATAAGAAGTGGTTAGATACACATATATACCTTTGCCCCTCAGAAATATGTATAAATACACACACAGAGATACATTAATGATTTATAAGCATGCTAAATAATTATTACAGTATTAGATGAGACTTTCAATCGAAGGACAACATTTTTACAAGCATCAATTAACACAAATGTCATGCACATGGGATAACTAATGGATATCCCTACTTACTGTTATAGTACATGAAGGAGAGTAAGTGCCCCAAACTATACAAAAGAATGAAGAACATGATGATTTCTGATTTTACTTTCTAGTTGCTTATATTAAACAAGGAGCAAGATGAATAAAAATAAATGTATTCTTTTTTCCCAACTCCAGGTCCTAACCTGAAAACCACATATAAAGCACTGTAATTCTGAGCTCCTCAGAGACAAACCTCTAGTGTATACATCTGCAGAATAGAGTTCACAGTTTTGCTCTGTGAAGAAAGCTTAAAATAATCTTCATCAGCAGGTCGTCAATCTACTTGTAAAGACACTAACTACTAAAACAAGCCATTAAAAAGCTCCTGGAGGCTGACCAATACCTCATAATGGTTTGGTTTCTTTGGCCTGTCTTCACATGTTACTCTACCTAGGATTTCTCTCATGTTTTCCGTGTATGAGGAAAGGATAGAAACTTATTACTGCACACAGATTTCCACTGATTACTTCAGCTCATTCTTGGAATGCCCTTCTATTTATCTGACTATTCAAATAATAATGTTAAACTGTTTTGGGTATTTCATATGCAATCTGATACCAGACCTGGTTCCAAGAAAGGAAATCTCAAGTACTTTGAATTGTATTCTGGAGTTGTCAACCTATTTTTCCTTCATTTTATAGGAAAGCTCAGAATTATCTTCCACTTTTCTTCACTAATTACAGTCTTACTTGGCTAACATTGTTGGTATATTTTGCTGTTTGTACTCATAAGGCAGTCTGTGAGTCAGCAAGACTGAATGAAAAGGTTTGGTAGCAGTCTTTGAACATAAATATACACACAGTACTTTAGGTGCACTTCTTTACAGAACTTCAGCACTTACATTTTTTCCATTATCGCTAGATGAGGACGAGGTCTTAGGAAGTTTCTGCTCTGGCTCTGAATAGTCTGTATCTACTGAATATGCATCTGGAGGAATAGCATAGTCACTTTCCGAGGTCACAGAAGACAGAGATGCACCTGTGGTAAAAGAAGAAATAGAGTTCTTTATATATTTTTTTATTACATTAGAAACAACTGAGATCAGAATAGCCATGCAGAAAGAACATCTGAATAGAATCTGCAGGCAAACATAAGTATCAACATAAATCCATCAGGAACCAAGGATTTTTTTAGAATATCAGCACACTGAACTATTAGCATGGTGCTAATTCTAGTTTTATTCATAATTAAACAGTTGAAGTCCCTTGTAAATGGAAAAACAAAAAAATGTCTTCTGTATATTATCACCTTCTGTTACAGTACCACAGCTTCTTTAAGGAGGGAATTAGTGCCATGAATCATACTCACTGTCTAGAAAAAATCCCCAGGATCTTTAATTAAACTAAGCAACTTTCCCCCTGCACTTCCTCTCACTCACTATAGCATCTGGATTTCTCAGGCAACTGCTTTCATACTGAGAAGTCATACTCAACATCTGCTTTGTGTTGAAGCTGTAGGTGACTGTGTTTTGCAATTGGTATGAATTTGTATACCGAGGTTTTCTAAAAGTTTGATTTTTCATATTTCAGGGGAGTTTTGGAGTTTATTAGCTTTAATCTTGAAAAAAATGCACCCTGCTTTCAATTCTAGTCAATCAGTAATAAAAATTCAAACTCCTCCGTCATTCATTACAGAAATATTTTCATGCATGTAAACGTGTTCTTTTGTAAGGACTAGTGTTCCACTCTGCAACGTTATACTCTCCAAAACTGAAATTAAAAGGCCTTTTTTCCTTTGTTTCAATTATTTCCCAACTCATTTGCCAATTTTATTCTCAAAAAAGACATTTCTCATTTATTGCTTTGGTAAGCCACCAAGACTTTTGGAGTGGGTTCTTCTCTTCTCATGGTGGATATTTCATAACAAATTGCAGCGAGCTAATCATGCTTTTGGTGAAACGTGTGACTGCCTAGATTTTTAAATGTGATCTCAACAAAGACATGTACATACGTATTTTGGGGTTAAGAATGGCCTTCACACACGAAACAATGCAAGGGCTATTTTTTGGGAAGAAAGCACAAACATTTTACAGACACAAATATAAAGTGCAGGTGAAACCAGCTTTTAAATTACCCAGTTTAGCTTCCCTGCTGTGTAAGCACGTAACATGAGATATGTCTGCAGCCATGGCACTGGTTTTTGCTCAGCAGGATGGAGCTGCTCAGAAGCAGGATTTATGGGTCCTTTTCACACTAATGTGGCAAAACTACATCACTGGAAACAGGACTGGACTCCAGCTGTGGCTGCCACTGGAAAACGCCAAGTGGGACCAGTGGCCCTGTCAACCTGCTCCAGGGTCACTGAATGGAGCTCCTGCTGACTGGGATTTTTACATGTATAATTGAGACTACCAAATAATGTTATTTAGCATTTCTAAAGAAATATATAATGAGGGATCTTAACACTTGGCCTCACTGGGATCTTGGTCTTCCTTGGTTTACACAGTGAAGAAATACTCACAGAGATGTATCACTGATAATGTCACCTAATGAGGAATATCTTTCAATATTATGAAGCATATTATTTCCATTTTGCAGATGGAAAGCACAGTCGCCTAGAACTGTGAGATTTGTCTTCCACAAAACACGGGACATTACTAGATTCAAGTGTTCTAACTAAATCTTTGCACAGGACCTTAAGACAATCACTGTAAAAATGAAAGAAGTCTTTCATTGCATGAGGTGACAGAACCAAATAATTTATTGAGGGAACTTTTCCACCTGCTTTCTGATCCCATGAAATTGTTTTATAAACTTGAATATGTCTGTGTTTTGTTTCTGATGGTGATTTTCTTTTCCATGTCATTTTTATTTTTCTACAGTTAAAAGTCACAGGAAATCCTTGGCATGACAGAGTATAAGTGCTTCTTGCTTTAAATGTACAAGTCACTTTCCCCCTATGACAACAGCCAGCTACAAGGTTAATGCCTTAAAAAGGTATCTATAATAACAGGAATTAAAAGAAAGCCATCTCTAACAGTCCTTTCTCCTGACTGAGTAATAGATCTAGGCTTTGAGAGCCTAGATTTGAGATGTCCACACTGTTTAAGGAAGAAATCAATTCCTAAGAAAATCATGTAAACTGCCCAGTTTTCCAAAGGTCTCAGAAGTTACTTGTTCTTACAGTTTTGCCTACCTCGTTTCATAGCCCGAGGACTCCCTGGACCATTTCTGCTTCGAGAATCAGACTCGGAAGTCCTTGAGCTGGACCGAGAGCTGTCTTCTTCCTCAGATCCTGACGACTCATCTAGAAATGGGCTGTTGCTTATTTGAGTTGCTTTCTGCAGAAATGAACACAATGTCCTTTGATACCTTGCATACAGGCTGTCAGTCATTTCCTTCATACTGTGGCAGGGCTCTGCTGGCTTTATAATACTGAAGGCTGTTCTTGCCTGGGTTGTGAGCTTTGGCACAAAAATATTAACATGAAACTGAATTCCCTCTGCCCTCTGTATACTCAACCACACCCATACTTTAAAACAGAAACCTGAGGTAGCTCAAGGCATGGGTCTTTCCAAATCACAAAAGGCTGCCAGAAGACAAACAATGCTGCGATTACTGACTGCTGGCTGTGTGTGACTAGAAACAGCTTTGGCACTGACACAAAGACATTTCTACACATACACACACTTTTAATTATGACATTGAACACCATGTGGTTCTGCTTAATAATTAACAAGCCTTTGGAAAAAATCAGCAAGGAACTTAAGAAGAATTGACCTAGGCCAGTAACATTTTATAGGCAGCATTTCTTTTTTCCCCAGCTATTTGACATTTCTATAACTTCTGGGGGTCTTTGATCTCTATACATCAACTTACAATATATTTGGCATGGTAGTATCAAATGTGAAATAGCAAGTTCCTGAATGTGAAGCCTAATGGTATTTAAAAATTTTCTTTAAACAGTAATACAGTTACCCCTTTCAAAGTGGTGTAGACAGGAGTGGTCATGTTCTTATATATCAGAGAAGTGTATAATCCAGATATGGAGCATGAAGTTAGTGAAACAGCATCTAAAAAAGCAACATATTTTATAAAGTCTTCCTAATTCACCCCCCAATTAACAAAAATCAAATTTAATATTTTTTGTGTTGTATAACTTCTATAAAAAGCAAACTAACTCCTGAACTGTTTTGGATGTGAGATTTATAGCTTTTTGAAATTTACAATGCTTTTAAAAACATAAATAAAATTACAGTCATGACTACTAGCCCTTTAAAAATTGGTACCTGGTTAGATTCTTCAAAGTAGTGAAAGGCAAAGTAAACTGGACTGAACAAAGTACAAATTCAGCACAAAGTCGAGATGTAAGGTACCAGAAGACGATGGAAAGATAACCAATGATCTTCTAGGTTTTTAATAGCTGTTAGCTAAACCTTTCTAAAAATATTTTAAAGGTCCTTGCTCACAAATCACCATAAGAAGAGAACTTTTGTTGATGCGACATTGAACAGCTAAACCACTTACTTTTATTAAGAGATTCCATGGTGAAAGCTTCAGACATCCTTAAACCAGATTTGGCTACAGCATAAATTCTACTTTCCTATACAAGCAGAATGGATTTGATATTAGATAATTAAAACACAAGAATTACTTTTTGTTCTGTTTAGCCTTTGTGTTAGTGCAACTATGTGATAAAATGGTTCATAAAATGACATTGTCAATAGCAACTGAAAAATGCATCCTTCTTTTTTATGCTGTATACATCATAGCCATAGGCTTTTTCAACATTTTTCATACAATGTAAGTAACTTACTCTTAAAAATACTATTATCAGGTGCCAAAGAAGCTGTAGCAAGAATGTTTTTTAATGGAAGATTGTGTGTTAGGAGCAGAGAAATGTCATTAGAAGACAACTTTTCAACCATTTTGTGTTAAAGGGCTACAATAAGAAAATGTATAATGCAGAAAGTTCACTAAAATTTATATATAGAGAAGTTGTTACATAATGTATTATTCTTCTCTGAATAGTAATTAATAAATATATTTAATGAATTATTAATTAATAAATCTCCGACACTGAAACTGCAGAATTAGTGAGTCTTGACACAGTTCATTTTGGATTTTGTGTGTCATATTAATAACTATTTTAATATCCTGTCTGATGGCTTTAAAATTTTACTTAGAAATGTAATCAGTTACTTCTGTAATTTGTAGTTGTCTGCTGTCAACTTAATTGTCTAGATTGTGAGTGGTACAGTGGTTACAGCAAGGGCACTGGCACCACCATTCTTGGGCTGTGTTAGTGTTCAGATAAATAAATAAATGCAGTCATAAGCATTACATCCTTGGATACACTCAAAAAGACATACATAACTTAGATGTGACATGAAAAAAACTTGTGTTTGTCTATAAAATACAGACCATGTTTTTCAATGGCAGGAATACTGCACTGAAAATAAAACTAGGTTCTGAGTTTGTAGTTATGATTAAGGTAATGCCCTGTCTTGCCATTAAACAGAAACTAATTAAAATAGAGGCAATAAAAATCATAGAAGAGAGTCATGAGAATGAGTTAGTTATGCCAGCAGGAAAAATATCTATAAGCACACTTACCCAGGAAGGAAATCGATGTAATGGAGGTGTTGGAGGTTTGTTGCTAGCACCCTTTTTTGTCGTATCACAAAGTTCCTGGGCTTCAGCATTTTGCGCTTCAGTGCAGTCATAGGTAAACACTCCTTCATCACAGCCAATCTCCATTTTCTCTAAAATATCAGTATCTTCTCCGTCCACCAGATCTATGTCTGTTTCCTGAGGTCTCCACGGACGGATCATGCTTATGGCATTTCTGTTTCTACCAAACATTCTGTCAGAACTCAGCTGGGGCTGGCTTAGGTGTTTCTTTGCCAACACTGAATTTAGACTAAAGACATTAGGAGTCCGTAACTTTGGATGTGGTAAATTTGAAGGAAAGTCTGGTGGAGTTGTGCACTGAGAACCTGCAGAAGTTGCTAGAATTGGGTGTTTGGGTGTCAGAGCAGGGGTTAAAATTGGGCTTGGGGTATTTGCCTCACTGGATGAGGATGAATAATCAAGCCTCTGTGATTGAAATTTCTTATTCAGTTCATCTGAAGAACTGTCTTGGTCTTTCTTTTTCCTTGTGAAGTCAGAGTTGCACTTTCCACCCAGATTGCTCAGGCCTTTTCTTTGGGACCCTTGCTGCCATGAGTACAGCTTCTTTTGCTGAGTCCTCTTAACATCGAAACTCTCCTCTTCAAAGAGAGAACTACTGTCATCAGATGCTGTCAAATACATTTCACTTCCCCCTCTACTGTACCTTGCATTCTCTTCAGATGTATGGCTTGAAAGAGTTGATGCACACCTGGATTTCAGTCCTTTATTGTCTCCTCCATCCTCATCTGAGCTCCAGTCACTCCCAGTAGTGCATGAGTTCTTTGACATGTCACTGTCTATGTCTTTGGATGAGCAGCTTGTTCTCACATTTTTGTTCTGCTCTGAACCAGAGGAACTTTGTTGCAATGACTTCTGACCTTTATTTGTCTCATGTACAGGACCAGCAAAAGTAGTTTCCAGGACATCCCTCTCTAGAGAAGAAATATAATGAAAATTAGAAAATTACTTTAGCAAACTTGACTGATAAAAGGGTTTTGTCATCATGCCTGCAAGTAGTAAGTAGGTAATAATTTCAAATGCATGAGAACATTTATGTTTTTTAATATTGTAAATAATAAGCATTAAGAAAAAGATCATAAATTTTTTGATGTGGCTGAATGCAAATTGAGTTTGCAAAAAAACTCTAATAAATGTTACTCAAAGTTCTAGCTGAACTAAAAATGGCAATAATTATAAAGATAAGCAGACTGTTATTATTGTATTCCCAATGGTGAATGCTTAAGATATACAAGAGAGTCTCATGGAAAGTGCTTCAGGAGAGGCGCTGTGTTAAAAATATCTTTGTTTCTGCTCTTCGCTTTTACCCGGTTTTGCAAGAGAGAGCTGTAGCTTGCAACATGTTAGTGAGGCCTGCATGTTCCCAAATTAAATCAAATGCAAGAACTAGGGTTTTTCTACAAAGACATTTGGAAAAGTCTGTGTTAAATACCTGTGTGAAGTTAAAGTGGACTGAATAAGACAAAGATTTTAATTTTACCCACACTAAAGTAATGAAGTCCCCAAAATTATCTGTTTCCATCTAGGCAAGCCTAAGGTTCTGTATCTTACCCTTTCCCTTGAAAAAATCACTTACTTCAATTCCCTCCTCTGTAAAAAGAGAAGTAATAATACATAGCCACCTTCAAAATGAACTTGATGTAATATAAATACACAAAATATTCATAGGATCTCTTTCAGTTTCATAGGATCTCTTTCAAAAGACTTGCCATTTTGGATACCATGATTAACTGTGGAGAAAATACTGAAGTCATAAACAGTACAAGGGATTCGAGCGAAGGACCAGAGCAACAACAAAGGTCACAACCACATCTTTACTTCGCAGCCAAAGCACCCAGGAGCCTCTGCATGCTACCAAATAATGTATTAGTGGTACTACAGAGACTGTAGTGCTCAACAGGATGATTTCTTCCCAGTAATAGAAGAGTAGTAGTGAAGAGGGAGACAGGACCGGTATGCACTTTGAAAACAGCTGGTCTGGATGCACTGACAAGAGTTGTTGACTTTAGTTTCCCACTTGTGTCAGAATAAAATGGCAATGTTGATGACAAGGTACCTGGCATGTTTTTGCCTTCAGGGTAGTCTGACTCTTTAGATGAAGCCTTGCTTACTTCTTCATGCTTAGGAGATGACTGAGGACTTCTTGCTCTATTTGAAAAGCATCCAAAAGTCAAACTGCTTAGTCGCTGACACTCTCCAGGTTTTTGTGTTGAAGTAACAGATTTCTTACCAGTAGCTTCTGAAGAATAATAATTCAGAAATCTTGTGTTAGTGAGATAAAACAAGCTATGCAACTCTTCTCTTTACTCTACAGTGCAAAGTTCTTTTTTAAAGGTAACTAAAATTCAGAAAAAAAATATAATAAAAAATGTATTATAGGAAGAAAAGCTACCTGACATCTCTCTGTATCAGGAGAAACACAGAGCAATGTTCCTAGTTCTTAAAAATTGATGTAACAATAGAAAGAAAAAAATCTTCTAACAATTTCACAGGAAATAGAAAAGAGTAAGTTACCAGGTTTAGCAGGTCTATATGGAGGAGGACTTCAAGAGAAAGTGAAAGCAGAAATTGATGAACTGCCTCGAACATGAAATCCCTGTGGTGGATCCAGGAACAAAAGGCCCTTACTCTACCGGTAAAACTGCTTAAAACAGTACCACGTGTTCATAATTTATAGCCTGTCACCAGCATGGACAATGCAAATAGTAATAAATTTCTTAATAATTTTGGGCATATCAGTTACACTGTGGTGGAAACTACAGGGTCTCAAAAAGCCCTTAAACAGGTCTCTCAGAAGAGAATGACTAGAAGTGTATGGAATTGCTACTTATCAAAAGATGGCAAAGAAGCAAAACTATCCAGTTTCTTCAGTAACAGAAAAGTGCATTTAGTTTTAAAAAATTTGTATTGTATATAAATTTGTAAATTTTTCTATTTTCATATATTATGCATGTTATGTGTGTACACATACACACACTTCTCTACACACATTTCTAAATATCTGTGTATTTACATGTATACGTAAGATACATTATCATGAAATGAGGGCTAGGTAGCAAATTAACGCAATTTTCATATGATAGTAAATTGTCAGATCAACCAAGTATGGTGAGGACAATGAGAACCTTGAGACACACTTAAGAAAGTTGGTGAACAGGCAACTTGGTGGTTGAATAAAATTCAACTTTGATCAATGTGAAATAATGCTCCTTGGAGGGGATATTCCTCTTTTTTCTTTTTACACTTTATGATTTTTAAATTTACTATGCCCATTTGGAGAGGAACCTGGTGATACTGGGTCTGAATTAAGATTTTGGATCACTGTAGTCAAAAGTAGAAACTAAAAATATCTGATTGGAGTTCTGATTCCCAGCTGACCATTTGCTACAAAAAGCAAATGCAGACTGATGTTCATGTATTCTTTAACAGTTTTATGACCACCTATGCTATAAAGAAGTGAAAGCAAAGATCTGTCCTAAATCCAGTAAAATCTTATTACTTGCAGAACCTATTAAGTAACAGTGGTACCCATTCACCCCACAAAAACCAGTTGTGTCTTGTCTGTCTTTTCAGAATAAAACCAAATGATTCCTTCCTAACACCTTCATGTACAGTCATTCTGATGTCAGTTCATACTCTCTGAAATCTTTGTGATTTCACAGAATATTTTCTATCATGTAGATGCACACATTAATAGGGAATATAAAGAAATATGCCATATAGAGAGAAGTTTTCAGAAGATTTGTACGTTTACCTTGCAGTTTAGATTGTACTGTTTTCATCTCTTTGGTTTGCTTTTGGTTGATCAAGCGAAGGTTCTGATTTTCCACCTCTAACTAAAAGCATATAAATGCAATCTCATCCATTGGTGAAACAAATCTTAAAGTCATCACATCATTTACATTTTCTCTGAATTTCTGCTTATATAAGGATAGAGCTAGTTCAAATAATAATCACCTCTCTGCTACTTCTCTAAATACCAGTCTAGGCATCTCTTTATTCTGAACAACTAAATTCCCTGCAATGATTATTTGCTCAATTCTGCCAAAATAATTCCCCCAACCAAGCAAACCCATGACTGCTTAAAAAATCCTTAATAAATAAGAGAAAAATAAAACTGCATTGGCATTTTTAATAAAAGCGGAAGGCTCCTTTGCCAATTTGCAAAACCAAGAGTGAGCAGAGGAATCAGAGGGAATGATGGTCCTAATGCCTCCTTACCATCCCACAGCATAAATTAAAAAAAAAGAATAAGTGCCAACAAACTTTATACAAAGCAAAAGTCTTTATACAGGAAATAAAAACCAACAACCCATTGCTATAGCCCACAGCTGGGAGGTAAAAGATGCTGCTTCAAACTCCTGCTCCAGATTAGGCAAACAGATTTGAATCTGAGTATCCCTTGTCACACAGAAGGGAGCCAGCAATTCCACTTCCCGCTGAGTGACACTTAGTCACATCTGTGTAACTAGCTTGAGATTTTCCATAAAGAGTAAGTAAATACTTTGAGTCATACTTGACTTTTTCCAAACTTTTTTATGGTAATTTTAGCTAAATTTAATGGAATTTTTATTAAATTATTTCAAAATAATTTACTTTAGCACTCAAAGACAGAAAGTAAATATTTTATGTAAGAACCTTCTTGTTTCTTACTTCAAAAACAATAACTTAATTGTTTTTCAACTCGAGTATAGCTTCCATTTAGCTAAAAGAGAGTAAGGCAACTTTAAATTCTACACCCAGGGAGGAGAAAGCACAGTTGCACCCCAAAGCTGACCGCCTTAGGCAGGGCAAAGACATGGTTATCTTACCACAGCAGAGAAAAAAGGGAGACAACTGTCTCTTGAAACCAGAGCTGGTGTCCCTGAAACTATTCATGACTAAGAGTAGTGTGGGCATTGTGAAATAAAAAATGATCCAGGCTTTTTTTTCTGCCAGGGCCCAGCAGGCTTGGTCGGCTTTCTGGGGATTATTCACACTTTAGGCATCTGCTCGAATAAGCTCAGTTTGCCAGCTAAGCTTTCTCAACCAGTGGAGAAGTTGACCTTCCAGAGAGCAGTCCTGGGTCCTTTCTCCAGAAAGAGGACCCAGATCATACTGGCTGACCAAATCAGACATCTGCATTTAGGTGACGTGGACACTCTGCTCTCTGTGCCATTGTTTTCAATTCTCCTCTTTCCAGCAAATAACTATAAAATCAATGAAACTGGGAAGCAATTTTTACTATGGCACGCAGGCCTTTAACAGCCCAAGGGTCTAAGGGATATCCAGTCACACCATTATATTTTCTGTGTAAGTATTGTAGCAAGAGTTATACCTCATGAAGCTTGACTGTCACCCATTCTTTTATTTTAGCTGCTTTTTCTTCTATGATTTTTGCTTCTTGCAGTCTTACTTGCTTCTGGAAAAAATTGACATAAGCATAGTTTTCACTGTGTAATATAATCTGCCTGAGCAGTATCTTCAGACACAAATCCTAAGATTGCTTGAAGTAATTCAGGCTCCTGGGCAATACATCATGATTTTTAAAAAATGAGGATTAGGGTCTTCACAGAGGTTGCTATCCCTCTTTCCTCTAGTAAAAATGAAAGCCCTTCATGAGGGACAGGGAAGAGGAATATCATCTTTCCTTTTTAAAAGTCACATGTTCTTTCAATGGAAGCCAAAGCTTAATTTGAAAAGGAATACACATTATTCAAATTATATACTTGGGAGTGGGAACCTCTTTAATCAAACAACAGAAATAATGCTAAGCTTTTCTGTCCTCTATTGATCTAAATTTTTATTTTCCTTTTGTATAATTAAAAATGGAGTTTATATTTCTCTTTTGTAACACCATTATTCCTAACCTGTTCTTCAAGTTGTTGCTCCAATTTTTGTATTATATCATTTTTATCTTGTATCAGGATCTCCAGATCTTGACATCTCTTATACAACCTGGTTTCTGATTCACTTGTTTGAACATTTGCTGCTTTTAATTTCTCTTCCATGATCTGCACCTATTTGGAAAGTCAAACATAAAAGTTTAAGGAACTTAACACTCCAAGTCAAAGGTAGTAATTTAATCACAAAATAAACTTAAAATTGCCTCCAAACTTAAGATTCAAGACAACCCTGCAAAGTTTTGCAACCTATTTGAGAAGAAACCCCACAGTTCATTATGTCTCCCTATGCATTTAATACCAACAGGACTGCCAAAACACTGGAAGATCTTACACACGTTTTGTTAGTATCTGTGAGAGGTTTCTAGTTTTGTAACATGCAGCTTTTAGAAACACCAGTATGGGAAGAATGCAGTTTATCTACAGGGAGCTGTAAACAATGTTTTAATAAATAAACAATTGCACACTGTAAAAAGCCCCAGCAAATTATCAGTAGCATTCTAAAAAATTGCTTAAAAATACCTGGCTTGTAGTCAGGAATGTTTTCTAACTCCAAATTAGTACATGAACATTTTAGTCTTATAATTTTCAGTTTCTATCTGTCTCACAGTAAGATATGAGGCATGTTCCAGGGATACCAGAGGTATGTTCATAAAATGTCTACAGTAGCTCAAGTCTGCCATTTGGAATCAAAAGACAACTTTGGTTAAATATTTAGCCACAATCTCGTTCTTTAAGTGATGTAACTTCTACAAGAGGAACAAACAACACAGAACAGTTCTACTTAGAGGCTGTATTGGGTAGCCTCATTTTTTCTTACAGGTCTCCTAAAAAAGATCATTGTTTCCTCTCCCTTTTGTTTCACATGCATCATATATCAAAGACTCATGATGCATCAGCAAAGAAGCTCATTCCATATACCTACTTTTGATTTGTGATGTTAGCTTTGACGTTATTGAAATGAACTGAATAGTGTGCAAAGAAAAGTGTTTAGAACTCTCTGTTAAGACAAATCAATTGACTTCAAAAGAAACTGTCTTCTCCATTTTTAGAAGTACTTAAAAATAAAGCAATTTTTTGAATTTCACCTCATTAAAGTACCACATGCACACAGCTAGTGGAGCTATTTATTCCATTTATACCTGCTGAAACGCTCTCTCTGCTTGACGATCAGCATCTATAACTTGCTTCTCAAGCTGCTGCATCTGTAGATGTATAAAAACATACAGGTAAATGGCCATGCCTTCTGCCTCTCATCAGAAAAATATATTTTCATGGTCTGTTCTGAAAAAGGAAAGGACACATGGTGGGCAGGAGCATCAAAATAAAAGGATAAACTGTGTGTCAGACTGGGAAAAGAATTCACCACCATGACTGTATTAAAACATTGTAAATACTCTTCAAGAGAAAGTTACTCTTCAAGAGAAAGTCTCTCTTCAAGAGAAAAATATATATACACCTTTTCTTCATAATTAATTCTCTGGCTGCCATATGACACACTGCTTTTTCTCCGCTTCTACCAAGAGTAGAAATTCCTTTGACAATAGTCCTGAAACTTTCCTCATGTCCTTCCGGAAGCGGCAAGAGTAGAGGGAACTTGGCTGCTAATCCTTCTGATGTTGACAAATTTAGTGTTTTGGACAAATATACTACAAGAACTGTCCCAGACTTCTCCACTGTTGCACGAAAGAAGGCAGGATGTGGCAGAAGGGACACGGTGGCCTCAGGTGCTCCACAGCAGCAGTGGATGAAGACAGAGACCAGTTTCCATGGAGAAGTGCAAGTCACCTCTGACAGGGGAAGACCCTGATCTCATTCATACTTTATAGTGATGCCTAATGAATCATGGGCTCAATCTTTGCCCAGGGCCTTGGAAAAACCCTTGCATTTTACAGGATTTATTTTGAAGGCTTTCCCAACAGTACAGAACAGAAGAGGCCAGAAAGATATACTTTGTTTACATTTTGTTACATTTTATTAAGAGCCTTCTAGTCTGATTTTGCTGACTTTTAAAATAAAGTAAGCCCTGGTTTGAAGTAGCACTTGAAAGTTCGTAAGATATTCCATGACTGAACGACTTAGTGGTTCTCAGGAAATATCTAGATAAGACCTCAGTTCATCTGAAGAGAGTGAAACATCAAATAATTAATATTGCCATACTCAGTATTCAGCTTGAAAATTGTTCTAAGAAAAGCATATGATGCAAATAATGCAAATGAAACCCATTTATTCCTTCTTCAGTTTACTGCATGGTTTTAAAATAATCAGTTTCATCCTGTCCTGTTTGTACTCAACTTCTGGCATCTTTCAGTTTCTTTTTCACTCTCCCTCTCTTTTTTTCTCTTCCCATTTATGCTGCTAATAACATGAAACTTTTAGCACCATATCCATACAAGGACAGAGTCATCATTTTCTATCAATCAATAATGGAAAATGGAGAAAATGAGTTTTCACTAACAGAAAAAAAAAGAGCTGTGACTCACCTTCTAGTACTTTCTCATACAATACAAAACCCCAAAATCTACATCATCATAATACCACAACACACCACTGATACAAGAGCAACAAACATTTCACAATCCACATGGTTATGGTCAGGTCCCCAGTGAGTTGTTTTGCAAGAACACTTCTAAGGATATGATCTTCCCAGTCATTCATTTGCCAGATGGACAGGGAGATAAGCCTTCTTTGTTCGTCTCTGGTAACATGAATTTATTTTCATATTTAAACGACCTCATGGTAAGATTTTAACTCTGAGTTTCATTTTTAGAATTTTGACTTCCGAGGCTACTTTCCATTTGTCTTTTTGGTTTTAAATTCAAACAGAAGTTTGGTTTGCAAGACTCACTTTACTATCGTTTTTCAGACATTTATTTTTTAGTGAGTTGGGATTCAGAAATTGAGGTTATTTCTGAATATACGGTCAGCTCACATTTCACTGTAGTAAAGGCACTGTGCTAAACATAGTGGAAGTGCAGGTGCTAATAATGAATTAATACCCTATAATGTTCTGACTATTAATATTATGACAGAAATATTATGACAGAAATATTATGACAGAAAACTTCAGATATTTATATTGTGAAATTCACTGATGAGTAGCAAGTTGTTCATCAACTTTCACAGGCAATTTGTAAATGCATGGCAGCAACTGGCAATTTATGCTCCATAAGTTAAGGTCATTTCATCTGTAAGGCAGTATCAGCAATGTGACAGATTCAATGAATGGAATTAAGACCTGAAAATGTTGCTTGCCAAGTTCACTCAGCTGCTACTGCAGCACAACCAGCTCCAACCTGGCTTAAACCTGAAAACAGCTGGTCTCTCCAGCAGCATCTCATGATCACTGAGTGTACTGCTGCTCTTCTACACAGCCATTTGAGTCCTGGACAATCCAGTACACCAAAGGTCCACGTTCCTCCCACGGCTGTGCACTGACACTGCACAGTGCACCTCTTGCTAGGAATACACACTGTTGCACAGGACCAGGAACAGAATAGTATTTTGAATAACTACTGGGACAAAGAATATGATTTGGATAAAGCTGTTGCTAAGATGAATGTAAAGCCAGAAGCTAAAGAAGCTGAGAAAATACTACCAAGCGAAAGATTGTTCAGATTATAAAGGGAAGAAAAAAGTTTATTTTGCCTCTTCAATAGTTAACTATTTCAAGAAGGCATGTTAAGAATCTTTGTGTGGTCTCACAATATGGATATGTCAGTTAGTTTCTTGGCAACTAAATGTGAGATTTACAAAATTTCTAAAGGGTCTTCAATTTCTTTTAGGAGACTCCTGTTAAAAAAAAAAAGGCGATCTATATTATTCAGCAGCAATCAAATATGGTTACCAAACATGAGCACTTCTGTTAAAATTAAATTTGCCAGCATTTCAACAATTTTGGTGCTACATAATAATTACTAAGTGAGTCCTGATTTTCCCCAATATTTAGAGTTTATATAGGTTTGTTTAGCAAGGTCTACTGTAACAGTTATGAAACTTAAAAAATATGGTTCTTCCATTTGCATAAATAATCACCAAGTGTTTTTTCCTGAAAAATTAGATTTACATCTATACTCTTGACTGCTTTGCTTGTTTGTAAGCCTGTGAAGCTAAACAGAAGAAATGACTACCTTAGAATACTCTGAAGGCTATCAAACTTGTTTGGCAAAAGATTGGAACAATTTCTAAGGGAAGAATTTTTCTTCACAAACAGAATCTGACCTTAAACCTTCTTCTTAAGTGAGTGACAAGTTTCTCAACAGTGATCACAGCATTACTGAGAGAAGGTGGAAATATGCGGCTGGTCGAATAGCTAATGGTTTAAATCAAGTAATGCTTTGAACTCATCAAGAATAAAATGCAGTGCTAAGTCTTCTTTATCCAAAGACTATGAAGGCCATTTCAGACCATGCTTTGATAGCTTAAGATCCTCAAATAAAAATTTAAAAAAAAAAATGCTTAACCTGAGGATGGATGTAGCAGGTGACGGCAGCCATATCCATGCTTAGAGGCAAATGTCAGACACAGAAGTCTAACCTGTGGCAGCACCCTGAATAGTGACTGACTTTATAAAGAACGTCATTTGAAAAAAATAAAGATTTCTGAATCTTGAACCAGACCTCTGTCCCACCAACTTCTTTCTGTATACACCTCAGGAAATTGCCAGCATCACTGGGTCAAAATTTTGTATCAGCTGTTAGGTGAGACATTGCTCGAATGAACTACAGTCTGTAAAGGATCAACTGACACAGAGTTGGCTTCCCAGGAGAAACATGGAGGGCCATCATGTTATTAATAACATCTGGCATGGGAAATATATTTAAGCTTAATTTTCTATCATGTCCTAAATAAGGTAACTTGAAATAATGGCCCATTTCAACAAACCTCTTGTAAGGAATTGTTCTTGTCATCCACATTGGATTGGTGCAAATTCAGTAAGAATTCAGAGATGTCCTGTCATAATCTATACTGGTTTTTATTTTACAGTCTTAGATATACAAAAAATAGATGGATATTGACTAAAGAACACAGGTACAGAAGAGCAGATGCTGCTTTAACCCACACTTTCTCCTTCTGTCTTTAAGTGAAAAATCCTCTTACAATTTCCGGAAAACAGATTAGTGCATGCTGCATCAATTACTGAATTATAGAAAACAGTTTCTATTGTTAGAAACAGATTGGTTTTAAACTTAGTAAGGAAATAACTACTCTACATCTGACACTCATCAAATTGAGCTATTTTTGTTCAAACAATGAATAGAGAAATGCCACGTGAATAAATAGTGAATGCTTTGAAGAAACATGGCAGCAATAAAAACAGAGGTGTACTGCCTTGGAGGTCTGGACATTGAAGTACAACATACAGTCACTGGGAATTTTGTACAATACAAAGGCAAATCATAAAGTGATTCCTTTTCAAGGGTCACCTGGAAGCTCCTTGGCTGTATTCGGAAATGTTGGACATATATATTTTTGTGCAAGTAAAGAAATTTTCATTTGAGTAAAGCACGTACTACATGAAATCAGCAAAGAGTATAAACTCTAAAGTCATCACTCAAAAATTTCAAAAATATGCCTTTTGTATGCATATATGTGTACATATACTTTCATTTCTATACATATTTATAGAGATCATTATTCCTGTAGGGTGTATTAGAGAGAAATTACAGCATTACAATGATAACTTTCCTGTTACTTGAAATAGCTATTTAATAATTTTAAAGGGAACATTTTATTTTAAAAATGAAAATTGCCATAATATGTTTTTTTTTTAAATCTGAAAAATGTTTGTTATGTATAGGAACAAAGTCCTATTTTTTACCCAAGTCAATATTAAACATAATTTATCCCATTCATTTTTGAAATTTACATTATACTCAGTGCATAATATACTGTCTCCTAGTTTTTAATATTATAAACAACACGGTTGTATCACATAGACTTTTTGGAAATCTTTTTGAAATACATATAGGAAAAAATACAACCAATTATGAACAAAAAAAAAGCATCATGTCTCTGTATGTCTTTAAAAACATGTTGATAATAGGTCAAAGTTTTTAAGAAGGGAAAATAAGTTAAAACCTAATGTTTCTGAACAGTTTGTCTGTCGATGAAATGCAGAACTTCCAGTGATTTGAGAATGATATGTTTAGAGTCTGTTGTTTTCCTTGCACTTCAATCCTTGAAATTTTCATCATCTGAAAAAAAAGCCCAAACCATGTGTGGCTGAAAAATAATGTTCCACATTTAAAAGAAAAAAAAAAGAGCAGTAAATTGGTCCATTTTTAGATAGAGTGAACTACCAGTCCTCACACCACATAGGACTTACCAAAACCAGAGACATGGGTATATCATTGCTTCTATAAATAAAGAAATAGGAGAAGCAGTTGAGGGATAAACACTCCTACAACTGACTTTCAAAGGTGCCAGTAGATATAAACAGGTGATGAATACACACAGGCTGGCAACTAGAAGAGACTCATATTTCACATTGAATAAAAAAGATTTTAAGAACCGCCTTCTAATAGAAGCTACAAAGACAAAAGATCTGGGGTATTTTGTGTGTGAGTGATACTCGGTAAGTTTATAAATGGTTTGAAGAATATGCCTGACAGCTACTACATCTGACCAAGATTTCCCCTTTTTATTCTATATTCCTATGTTTAGACCAAATATTGCAACAAATCTCTGCATTTCCAGAAGAAAAGTTAGTAAGCAAGTAATCTTTTTTTCAATGGCTTTGATGACAACCAGTTTTCATGTTTTACAATATGCTGTGCCAAATCATATAAAGCCTTGCACATATTTTTTAGTTAGAAGCAATGGTAAAACTGTTCTAGAAGCATGACTTACTCTTTTAACAAAAAGCTCTCTCTTCTAGTGGTTTAGCTTAGGAAAATACAGTAATATTCCTCCTAGTTCTGTAACTTGTTTATTAAAAACCTGACTAGGTATGTTCCATCCATATTTTCCAACATTATTCCTTTTGCCTTGACATTTCGCTTCTGTGTGTTATGTATTCTCTATAAGGGCAGTGGTAGATCTTTATAAGCTACAACAAACTTTAAAATATGACCTGACTAATTAATCCATATAGACAAAACACCTAAAGAAAAGAGATGTAAAATAAATATACTAACATTTCATAGGAAAAATAAACAAGAAGATAATTTTCAAAGAAGGAATGAGCACATGCCTTGGGAAAGAAATACTTTGTTCTTTATTGACTGATTTTTTTTATCCCAAAGGGAATACAATAATTAGAGAGACTAATCTTTAATTGAACAGCTTTTCATTTAACTTATTAGTAGAAATCCATTTTGTTATATGATCTAGGAAGTGATACTTCAGACCCACTGGCATTTATAAAATTAAATATGCCTTCAGTGAAAAATGGATATTTTGGCACAATATCTTTTCCCTAGAACAATACCAAACCTATAAAAATATTACTCAGTTTTTTAGTCCTCATAATGAAGAATTGCTTTCTCAACCTAATCTTCTTTTTTGTCACAGATCTCCCCAAAAGGGCTAACGCTAAAGGCTAAGTCTCAATGGGGTTCAAATGTTACTTAGGCTACTTACAGACCAAGCATGTATTGTATATGAAATGTTATGGTTTGTTATTATTTTGTACATGAAAAAAAAAAAAAATCAGATAAAGAATTAGTCACCTGGATTAAATTCAAAAAGTTACAGCCTTGTATTTCCCTCAGATCTCACCTGAATGCTTGCTTAGGTTACGACTACTGCAACACAGCTTAGGCTTGCAAACCTGGCAGTCTGCAAGCTGCCACTTTCCAGCACTTGCCCATGGTTTTTCTTCTTCCATCTTCTTTATTTTTAATACCAATTAACAGGTAAAACACTGCAATTCTCATGAACAAAGCACTGTCAACCATTCATCTGCAAATTTGCCATTGAACCAATTCCTTTTTATTTTGTCACACAAATGTAGGAAGTGTAAAAACAATTTGATTCTTTGATGTCAGTTACATCTGTGTGTGCACACACCCGTGCACACACCACAAATAGACACGTACCCACTTCAGCAGATGACCAGCAGTTCTACAATCTGCATGTGCAGAACCTCAACCCTGTTCACTTCTAGCTGCAGCAACTTCTGGCACTGCTCTCCTAGGTAGGCAAAAGTCACTTCTTAATTGCAAGCCTCTTAGTACTTCTTTTTAGCAATTCAGCTCATTCCTATGAACTGTGCTTAGCACAAAAGCCTTTCCTTACTACAAAATGAAACCCCCAAAAATTATCAGTCTCTAATGACTGAGTTTCCAAAATGAAAAAAAACTAGGCTCAAAATTTCTACTGCTCTCCTTGAAAAGACCAGTTTTACTACTGAGTTATTTTACTTCTTTCAAGTTATTTTCAATACTTAAACATGATTTTAAGAATTATTTAGTTTAAAAGGTTTTCTGGTGGTCATTAAATGAGTGAAAAGTACATATGAAAAAACAATCTTTCACATCTCAGTTGAGTTCACTGTAGTAAAATTCATTATTTCTTTGGGAAATTATATAACTTAAAAATATAAAACAGAAAAGCCCAGAGAGGGAACTCTTCCAGAATTGGTAGTCTAGGACAGCTGCCAGCAAACATACAGATTTAAAAAAATTAAATTCAGCAGTAGGATTTGAGCAGGCAGTGTAGTGAAGGACAATTGAGCAGCATGTAATGCTGGCTCAGTAACTGTGCTTTTCCCAATGTCAGTCACAGAACTTTCCTAAGCCTGGTAAAACACTAGGAAATTCCCTCTTTCTGGCTGTCATCATTCCCAACTCAGATCTTGTCCTGATAGTTAAATTGCAGAGACACAATCAAACACAAATTAGGTAGATGGCCACTCTTAGCACAGACATTATCATAGCATTCAAAATCCTGAAAGGAGTGAAGATATTGTTCAGTGAGACGGAAGAAGGTACCAAAGCACTTTGGCAGGCAAGGAAAAAGAAGTCTCACATAGTGCTTAACATGAAAAAGACAAATGTATATCAAGAACCAGTTGTTCATCTGCCTTGTTTTGTACTGATCACTGTAGTGCAATTGTGGAAATTCTGCTACCTGTGTCTCCCTGAATTGTGGCTTCTGATTAGAGCTACAACATGAGCGTCCACCTGAAACAGGACATGCCACCACCTGAGAGGTGATGGCTTGAGAAACAAGGGTACCACTCACGGCCAACATTTTAAAAAAAGAAAACTTGACTGAAACTGAATTTATTCATGACATTGAAGTGTATAGGACACTTTGGAAACCCATCGTAAAGGAGCAAGAGATTCCAGAAATATATATAAGGCAGGATGTTGCACTTTAAAGACAAGACAACAGGTATTTAAAGTAAGAAAGTCCACTCCCAGGGAATGGAAATTAAATGAGCAAAAAGAGTTCTCACCATCAAAAATAGAGAAAAAAAATTTGTAGCTCCTTTTAAGTGAAATGCTAAACAAGTATTAGATTGGCCAAGGACCCACTATCACAGTTTCCACCACTTCCATCAATTCCCCATCTTAGGTGGGCTGGAACAGAAGTGAATACCACCAGAGAGGAAATATTAATCCTCTGGCCTCACAGCAAAGGCTGTGCTCTTCATGCCATTACCCAGCCATTCCTCTACAAGAACAACTAATTTATTGCTTCCTGAGTTTTCTTTTTATTTTTTTCCATTTTCAACCTCCTTAGAAAGAATGTAGTTTTAAGATGTACAAAACCAACAAAACAAAAAAAGCTCCACCATTTTAAAAAGGCATAGCATAAACTCAATAATAGACAAAGGATAAAAATGAAACTATAAGAAACATGTGTAGGTATTATAAAGGTGTAAACAAACCTACTACTCTATTCATATAAACTTTTATTCTCCTTAACTCTCCTTGTTTTCTCCTATTTGTATATTCCTAATTGCAACTGAATTATTCGCCACAATGAGAAGATTTTTAAGGACAACTAAATACTGAAAAATAACCTTCATCTGAGTAATTTTTGTTCAATTGTATTCTGCTCCCCTTTACCCTTCATAATCCTTTGATTGCAAATGGAAATACTCATTGTGCTTTTTTACAATTTTTATATTGGCAATCACTGTGTAACTCCAATGTGTTACTGACTTTTCCTCCAAACACAACTTTTCATTAAACATGAAATTGCCATGCCAGAGGTAACAAAGCAGACTGCATCTGCTTCATTTTCAAATGTCAAATGACCTACCATAAATAGGACTGTGAAAGGAATAAAAATACAGTGGGACATGGATTTAGCTGTTGGTTTGTAAGACAAAGTCCAAAATGTGTTATGCTTTGGAATATACTAAACATAGTATTTAGCCTAAAATTTTATTATCATTCAATTTTCGTAATCTGTTCAGAAAGCATAAATAATATTACATTTGTGATGTACACAGTCGTTGCTAGCTGAGCATGTATACAGAGACTATCCAAGTGGAAGGTTAACACAACGTACATATGAAAAGAATTCTCTCTCATAATCATTTATATTTGTTCATAACCACTTAAAGCATAACATGATGACCCTCAACACTGCAGGAAACAAACTTGGAGACATTCATAGGAAGCTTGAGTATTACTGGACAGCCCATGACACAGCGTTTGGGTTAGTGCCATATTCAGTCCTTATGGGGCCTGATGAAATTCAGTGGAGGCTGCCCAAGTGGGAATTTAACACAGCTATGTAGTTCTCCTACTAAAATAATTTTTTAGTGGTAGGAAGAACATCAACTTTATACCTTATGTTGCATGTGTATTCTAGGTGAAAAATACACTTACTGTGAAAAGAATGAAGGTCACCAACTTTTCCTGTGACTTGAAATATCAGCTGGAAGCTAAACTTGCAGCAGAAACATGTAATTTTTCACTCAACAAAGGTTTTTTTTTGTAAACTCTTCACATACGTAAGACTCAAGCTGCATTAAAATACAGGCTTCTGCTTAAAGCTCAGTTTCACAGCCATCCTAAATTTGGCTTACTAGGATACTTTCTAACATCATTCCTTAAATTCCTGTAAAGACCTCTCCCACTTACAGCAGCAGCTTCTGCTTAAAACTTCAACAAGGTCTCTTTCTTTGCACGTTAGATTTATAAATACAGACTTGGCAAAATGAAAAAATATTAAAAACAAATAAACAACAGGGAATGGATTAAGTTTTCTGAAAATACTGTATATTCCCTTGCTTCTCTCTGTTTTCCTCAAGTTCAGTAAAAAATTAAAGCTCTAGTAGCTGTACTGCTGCAACATATTTACAATGCAAATTTCTCAAACTCCTCAACTGAGTTTCAAGGATGACTACTTCCTAAATTTACAGAACATGGTGAATAGTTTGTTTTTCTGAATCACAGCATATCTGTTAGAGTAATATACTCAGGACTTTTCATGTTATTTCTTCATTTATTTGCAGGGTGCTATTAAATAAAATTACTTTGCAAAGGTAATTGATTTCTAGTGTATAAGAAAAGTACTTCAATTAATCCAGCCTGAATACATTTACGGGCTCACACAGATCATACACAAATATTGGAAATGGTTAGATTCAAGACATCCCTTACTTAAATCTGATTCTAGACTAAGTTATACAACAAGTATAAGAGGAAGAGCCCAATGGCAGCTTCTGGCAAGTCATACACATGAGGTAATAGGATGTAAACTCCTTTCCCTGATACTGTCTTGAAGAGATACCTCTCAAACACAGGCAGAGGAGGAAGGCTGGAGAATTACCAACAATCCATTCCTCTTATCTTCCTGTACAGACTCCCTGTTTTTGTCACAGTATCACTCTTACTCTGTTTTCTACAACAATTACATAGTATAATACCCACAGGATTTTACATCTGTCACACCACAGTGCTCTGATTTTGTTGCTGCTCTGAAGTGGAACACCGTCTGCTGCTATTGTTCAATGTTTCAGTACACATTTCATAGCATAGAGATGATTGTAAACAAAACCACAAATAAAGGCCTGTGCTAATCAAAGTAAGAGTGAGAATTATTTCTGAGCTTTGCCGATGTGTTTCATTCTCTAACAAGTAACAAATCTAGAAAGTACCTATAAAGCCTGACGTCAGCTGCATTATTCTTTTGTCATTAGTATCAGGATGACCATCAACAGCTGGCCAGTTGGGTCTTCATTACTCCCTTTACTACTTCCCAAATATATTTTTGAGTAACAATCCCATACTTCAAACTAGTGTGAGTGTATCTTTCCTTTAACCAATACTGAGAGCTGTCTGTATAATTTCAAAAAATAAAACGTGAAAAAATAACTACTGAGTTATTGGCAAAAGAAACCAATTCACAAATACAAGCAAAGATTTTATTGCCCGTTTTGAAAATGGTTGCTTTTGAATTATGCCAAATTGCTAAATTTGCAGATGAATATGATAGAATTTTATTAAGCTGTGACCAGACTTTGATACGTCTCAACTGAATTCCAGTTTATGAGTGAAAGATTCGTATTAAAAAGTCAAAGTGGCACAGTAAGGAGAAGGATCATTTTTCCTGAAGTCTGCTAATGTGCTGCTCTGGAGAGTATTATGTTGAATTATCCCAACTGAATACTTGTTGGACCTGTGGTCTTCAACAAAAAATATTTCTCTCATGTAACTCCTGTAATCAATTTGCTTTTTCTAAAATTTCTGAGAAAGATACGGCAAACTAAACAAGAAGGTAGTAACATAAGTTCTGAAGTTTTTTCATCTATTTCGGAGTCTTATTTCTCACAGATGAGAGAGTAATTTGCCTTTGAATACTTTAATTCAAGCACAGTGCTGAAGAATTGTGGTTTTATCCATCTTATTCTGTTTGTTTGGGGTTTTTTATGTTGATATTTGAAATTATATGATTATTGTAAATAATCATATGATTATATGATTATTACATTGCTATTAATTTAAGAGGGTATTTCTAGCACTTAGCCAGTAAATGCAAACTGTAAATGAACTAAGTGAAAAGTCAAATAGCAAGCATTCAAATTTCTAAAATATTTTTTAAAACTTATGTAGTTTTGTTTATTGCTGTTCATGAATCTTAACTTTTTGGTTGCCAAAACTACAATAAGCAGCAGCCGCAAAAAACTTGGTGGTAATGGCTGCTAGAAGGTTGCCAGGAAAGTCATGTCCAATGTTTGGCCACTTTCCATCCCAAAATGCAGTGATCCAGGTGGGGTAAAGAGACAGAACAGATATCTCTGACCTAACAGGTCTGACTGTGTAAGCATCCAATGTTCTGCTGAGTGTTACAGCAGCCAGGACTGTACTCTTGCATGGATATTCTCCCCCAAGACTAATGATAATAACTTGCTCATCTCTGAGCCTTGCTATCTGCAATGAAAGGCACAGGTAGTTTTCCTTTTTCAATTTTTTTTTTCTTTTTTAATTCTTAAATGAAATTTCAAAGAATGGCTTTTGCACAGTTTGTTGTTCTTCCCAAACCTAATATTCTGCAATACCTCTTCAATAAGAGTTTGCCATATAGAAAAATTGCAGGATTAGGAAAAACTTAAGAGTTTTCAACTACACTGCTTTCTAACAGCAATATTTTTAGTTATGCCAAACTAGAATGATTTGGAGTACTAACTGTAAGAATACAATTTCAGGGGAATTTGGTATTATGAAAAAAGTTTTTTTGTACTGCTGTAAATTTTCATGCCTACTTAATGAAAAGAAGTCTAATACAGAAAATACTAAATTTCTTTACTCCATTTTTTTTCCATCCCAAATTGAGGTTGGGTGCCTCCACAGAACAAATAAGGCCATGAATAGATAAAATTAATAGTAACAAATTGCCAAATTTTATTCAGTCAAGAATTGGATGACATAGTTGAACCAACTATTGATCTGTAAGTCTGATGTCTGTAGTAAGCAAATTAGTAGAAAATGTAACAGCAAAATTAAGGTGCATGTGGATAAGTATTATAGGTAAAGAAAGAGTTAAAGTGGTCTTTAAAAAGAGACGTGTTTGCTTACAAAGCTAATGAAGTCTGAGGGGATCACCAAGGCTGAAGATAGGGAGGGTCTGGTTATTATAATCATTTGAATTTTGCAAAGTGTTTCAAGGAAATAAAAAGCCATGGGGTAAGAGGGAATATCCTTCCATGAATTACAAAAAGGGCTCAATAAAAATAGTACATTTTTGTTCACTACCTACATTGACCAGCAGCTAGCACTGGAGATCTGCAAAAGATCTCTTGAGGGCTCATTGCTGTTCAAGGGACACATTTGGGAATGGACACTGAGCAGTGAAGTGACTAAGTTTTTGGTGGCATTTTGTTATTCAGGATAAGAGAAGCCTTCTGACAAGAAAGATTTACACACAGGTCCTTAAAAGATTTAGTGGACAGCAATAAAATAATAGATGACACATAATATAGGGATGTAAAGGACTTTGAGTAAGATCCTGGAATTAAGATAGGTGGAAACATACTCAATTGTTAATTTTAATTTAGCTGTCAAAGAAAACAATATTAAGCATTATTAGGAAAGGACTGGAATACATCTGGAACTATGTACATCATTCAGAGTTCTTTGTAAATACAAAAATATCTGCTTCTTCCTGCTTTAATACTATTTAGCTCTTGCCCCCACCAAAACATAGTAAAGTGGGAATGATTCACAGACGACTAAATGTGGAGAACAAATGTATTTATGGCTTCAAAAGGAGAATGGATAAATCCACCAAAAAAACATTAACTTACATTTAAAAAATAAAAGTATTTTCACTTAGATGCTGTCAGGTTATTTGAATTTTATTTTTCTTTAGGGGAGCAATTGATAGAAAATTTAGCTCAAACAAGAGTTACTAAAATAAAACATTTTAATTAGAAATTCACTGAAGTGAGTCTTAATGATGACATAGTTCCAATAAACCTCTAAGATCTTTTATCTGTTGTACTCTTTTAATTGCCTTGTTCTGACAAAATATTACCAGGTAAATAAAATGGTGGGGGGTTTATATTTCAGATATGGGCTCAATTACAACTGACTGTTGGGATACACATATTTGAATATGCCAAGTGAAATGTTTCTCCATGGAAAAATAAAGTAAATATTTACACAGTATTTTTCAAATTAAATGATACAATACTTTTCAACTTTCTGGATCCAGAGACTCAGATGATGAGCCATAGTTGGAGATGTCTTCTTGTAAGAAAATGAAGTATGGTAAATTTTATGATTCATTGAAGAATACTGGGAAAAATAATACTTCTGGATTTTCTCCATGATGATTTCTGTGTTTTAAATGACATCTCAAATACTTAATAAATGTGTTAAATATTATTCAGTGTTGTAAAAGTGATTACTAGATACATATGTTTTTCTGCAGGAGAGTTGCCAGTGTGCTCTTACTTGAAAATGAGCACTTCTTGCTGGCAATTCTGATGTATAAAATTCTTTCACAGCATTAAAACATACATGGTTTCCATATATTTTGTTGTAAAAGGCTATTTTTCCCCTTCTGAAAAAAATCTCAATACTTGTAATCTCAAACCATAACTTGTGAACAACCCCCATAATAAAATAAAATAATTTATACATCATTAAAATTCATCCCATGAGACCTACCTTTTCTGCTAACAGTTCTCTGATCTTGCTTGCCTGGAGACGAAATTTCATTAACTGTGACTCCAAAGTTAAACATCTTTCCTTCCAGTTTACAGTACCTTCTGGCTCTGAAAGTTCAGCCATATTTATGCTGGAAAAAGAAAGGGAAAAAATCCCCATGTCAAATTCAGTTTGTATTTAATGTCTGACTTTATTTTAATATGCATACTAACCTATTTTATATAATTCTCAAGAATGTCCCCAAATTTTACACAAGTACAGTTTCATAAAACATGGTGAAAATGTTAGTTTTCCGAGGCCCTTATCATAACTATCAAATTCTGGAATCTCTGTTGATAATATTTAGGTTTATTTTATTTTAATTTCTTCGATTATCCTGTGGCTGCAATTATTTTTCCTTGACAAGCAGAGACACATCTCACATTTTAATCTTCAGTTACTGCATATATCCTTTCTTACTCAGGAGAGTCTTGTAGGGAACAGGGCTTTTGCTTAGCAAATGCCTTCCATAGGTGTAACTGCCTCTGAGTTAGTAGCACGTTTGGTTTTACGCAAGTTTAACGTTTGGCAGACCGCTCTTTTAAAAGTCTTTTAAAATTCTGCTCACTCAAATTGCCTTTAAAATTCAATATCCTTCACAAGATGGAAGGGGGAGTTTCTGATTCCAAATGTAAAGGTGGGTGAGCAAATGGTCTCTAATGGACCCCCCACGTGAAAAATAGTCTTTTTGCATTAGCTGTTGCAGATCTCAGGACATCCTGGTTCAGGCATGTTTGTCTCAAATCTGTGCTTTTCTCCACATTTAACTGCTCGTGCCTTCTGGAAATTAATCTCAGTGCCCTTCTGGACAAGAATTTCTGGAAAAATTATTCAGGATTCAGAGCTGGCTCATCATGGTTTGAGTCTGAGAAGCCAAGAAAATCATCTGTGTGTAAGCAGAAGGACTGGGCTCTGTTGTATTCCAAGTACTTGTAGACAGTTTAATAAAGTAAGTGGATGGCTGAATGTAACCATTCAGTCCAAGCTCCCTTGCTAAGTAAAGGCCTGGCCTTTGCAGGGTTCTGGACACTTAGGTTTGCCTTTGAAAATAAAGCCTGGATAGCTCCTAAGTATCCAATTTATCTCAAAAGCAATAAACATGTAAAAAAAACCCATTTAGTGGAAGGCTGCTGGAATCATAACAAAGAAAAAACTTCAAGTCATAAGGTTATATTGCATGTTTGTCACCTGAACAGTGGGTGAACAGTGGGACACTGACAAGGAAAGGTAAGCAGCCACTGTTTTCAGTGTGATGAAAGAGGCTGATACAGGAAGATTATAGCTAATACAGATCTCCACACTGCAAGTCCTGACTCAATTAGCATGGATGAATAAGTGACACCACTGAGAGCCCCCCTCCCATGACTATCCCAGGCCTCCAGAAGCTCAGCTTCAAGCACTTCCCTTCTTCCCTGCATGAGAAGAGGCAGCCCCACTTGAAACCCCTCAGCTGGAGATGAAACACCTATCAATTTATCTTCTCCGTTGTTTTTGACAACAGGAAGAAAAAAGGAAAAGCACCACAAGACAAATCAAAGTCATGAGCCAGATTCCAAAAAGTCCTTCACTTTTCATTGCTACAGTAATATTTTCTATTTCTCTTCTAAATTCCCTTGTCTCCTGTGACTCTCAGGTTCATTTTAACTAAACAGGTGAAAAACCCTGGCTCAAAACCTTCTTTCCTTTCTCATCCCCTTGTTTCTTTCATTTCATACCTTAACTTAGAAGGAAAACTAGGAAAGAAAAACTGAGGTTTGTAACTTTTCACCACAATCACTTGTTTGAAGATAACTGCTCCATTTTTCATTCTTTCTTCCTTTGGTCCTGCAGGCTGGGATTCAACTTGCTAAGCCAGAGGCTACAACTATCCTTTTTCAGGAATCTCCCACTCAGGAATCCCCATGGAATCACTTGGATTTAAGTACATTATTAAAATAGTTTCCTAAGCCGATCCTACAACACCTACATTCTAAACACAAGCATTTCAACTACAGTCCTCCTAGGTGACCAAGACACCTCTGGAGTTTTTTGCCATTCTCCTTTTAAGCTTAGCAGAAAATTCCCTGGACTGTCAGGGAAGCAAGCTGCTCACTGTTGTCCTGTCCCTAATCCATGCTCGTCTCTGCTTGTCCAGAATCCTCCTGTTCAAGGGGGGAAGGTGGCACTGCCAAGCAGCAGCTTCTCCTGTTTTGGAGGGAAGAAGTAGTTTCAGCTGCAGATTTATCTGGATTCTGCTCTCCTAAGTAATGAGTGGCAACATGTTATTATACTATTTAGGATATTTTAGGTTTTTCCTTTTTAACTAATTGCAGCTACATAAAACAGAAATGGACGAAGCCAACATCTGGTTAACAGTGGGATATTTCAGTGTTTGTGGCAATGAAAACACAAACGGGTCAAGTAATGAAAGAATTTCTGCTTTTTGGTGGGGTGCAATATTACAGGGTGGAGTTAAAAATGTTTGTCTTTCAACAGACAAAACATTTGAGTAGATGGATTTCTGGCAGTGAACAGTGTGTCCAGCCAAGTAGTTTCTCAACATCCAAACTCATTAATATTCCACTGCATAAACATTATGGATAAAAAGATTGAAAATAACTCTTTTTATTGTGGGCTGTTTGCTAGAGATTGTAATAATTTACTTTGTATTTTCCAACGAGCCAATGGGTTCCGGAAATATTTACAGGCACATAATACACTGTTTACAACTGCAGAGTGAATGATCTTACTTAGAATCAATGACTTCCTGTTTCTTGTCTGATTCCCCAAGGGAGGATAAAAATGAGTTCATCTTCTCTTGGCTTAATAGAGTACTCTGAATCAGCACTCAAACCTACACAGAGTCCGCCCCTTCTTCCTGCTCCCGTTCCCACTGCAAAGCCCTCCATTTCCCCTGAGTCTTAAAAAGTTAAATCTTTTGAAAAGTAAACTAAAAAAGCACACATTAAAGCCTGAAGTTCTAATTATGTCATCAAAAATTAATTGAGACAAGTTTGACAAGTCTGGAAAGATTAAATTTGTCTTTTTCATTTTTTAAGTTTATAAACCTGTTTCTAGGCTTCAAGAAGTCAGAATGTCACATTCTCCCCAAAGGGATTGATATAATTTCCTTTTCTTTGCTGTCTGCTTGGAAATTATCAAAATACATTTCAGGGGGGAGGGAACAATGTTCTACCTTTTTGAAGCATGTTAAAAAAAATTACATATTCCTTATCACATTGTCAGTATTTTCATCTGTTTTTAACAAAATGCAGTGTTTAACTAAACACTTCATATTCTGTCCATATGTTCTGGATGTCCTTTCTCTGCTGGAGAAAGTTTTGAAAGTTCTTCTGTTTCAACAGGCGTGGGTTTGTGCTGTACATAGTGTATTCCCTTCACCATCCTACAATATTTACTGGCCTAAATGCATTTGGACCATACCTCTCGAATTTCAAGTCCCTTTCTTCCATCTTTTCACCCAAACTCAGCACTTATAAATATTTTTGATGCCATAAAGATTGGACTGGAGAAGGGAAATGATGAGACACAAAGTGGACCTGTGTAGGAATCAAGGAAGTCATTCTCAGGTTTGTTGCTGGCCAAGGCCCTTACTCACCTCCAAACACTGGTAACTTTATTTTCCATTTGACTCATTTTGCATAATTCTATGCTCAAACAAACTGTTGCCTGCACTATTTAAAACTTCCTTCAAAATCTGATTTAGAAATGCTTTTTCTGCTGCTTCCTAGGTATTGATGAGGTTGTTCCCGTGAAGTGACGCAGTCAGTCACTGCTTGCCCACTCCAGCCCCGGGTGCAGACCCCCGCAACCCCCCGATTTCAGGGGCCAGGCTGCCCCCTCCAGCTCATTGCTGCCTGCTCGGCTTCCCAGTGGCAAATGCGTGCAGCAAACAAGATAAAAGCACGCAAGATCATTCATTTAATGTCCTTTTCCCAATGACAGCAATTTTCAAGTCGCAGTGTGACACCACACTACGTACCAATTTAATTTCTTGAAATTCTGAATTGATAGCTAGCCGTGTAGGTATCTCAAAAGTATCGTAGCTTTGCACGTTTGTTTGGGAGTTGTGTTCTTTTCGCTCGTCTATATTTGGGAGGACGGCAGGGATGCGGCAGCGGCACTGCCAACGGGAAGAGAGGAGCCTGGACCTTACGGGACCTCACGGGACCTTACGGGACCTCAGGCACGCCAGTCCCCAGCCGCGGGGACACAGCCTGGGGACAGCCTGGGGTCCTGCCGCGACCCGACACCCCGCGGTGATCTGACACAGCATCACCCTCCGCCCCCCGCCGCCCGCCGGTGTCACCCGGGGGGCACCGCGCCGGCTGTCCCGCCGCGCTCCCGCCGCCGGGACCGACACCCCGCCGGGAGGGCCGGGGGCC